>JAHQZX020005385.1:0-24226 GCA_019804575.2 Pseudotulostoma volvatum
TGGTGCGCTGTAGGCAGAGGTGCAGCTTGATGCAGCAAGTTAAAGTAGCTTAATAATAATAACTATCTAAGACAATTGACTCCTTATCTTTTATTATGTATAGTCATAAAATTTTTAATTAAATACTAGGTATTTACCTAATCAAAAGTAATTAGTGGTCGTTGTGAGGTTTAAATTTGTAGTTGGTCCTACGGGTTGCATTTTGTTGCGGCATTTAGGGGTGCGGCGGCTCGGGGTGACAACGCGTATAATCTTATAAGCTTTATGAGACATACAAATGCAGCTGCCAAAACGCCTGTGGGACTCGGTCCCACCGATTTTGGGGACATATAAATGTTAGATTATAATCTACACCACGAGGAGCGTGGATTATATTCTCTTTGCTGGTTGATTTCAGTATAGGCTATTTCACTATATATAAAAATAAGTATGCATCATGGGTTACTACTATATATCTGTCTGTTTTGCGATGGGGGGTGATTCGGATATGCGGAAGAGCAATCATTCACTGAAGACACTTCACGGTTTGGATCATAACGATACTACTACTACATACATACACTTATATCTGAGCTCAGGCAGACTTTTCGCGCCTATCCCGTAGCTGCCTACTATATATATGATCTTAAGCATGTCTCACGCCGAGGCCTTCAATTACCTCCCGCCTTCATATCCCTTAATCAATCATCCGTTTGGCGACCAGCTCTTCCTGAAGTTAACAACACTATATAGCCCTATGCATCTGTGATCCTATGCGAACTAATTGATTGAACAGCTGGACGGTACCAATTCTCTAGAGATGGGGACCAATATGGGCTTCACTTTAGCATATTCAGTGCCTCGGAAACGGTATTTCAACAAGGAATACTGAGATGCAGAATTTGACTGAGGACTTGAGTGATTTGAGTAGCTATGTTCATTTTGAAGGCAATGCATTTCCCAGTAAATTGGCATTGGGCAAACTAAAGCATTTCCACTTTTAAGGCTTCGGAGGCCACAACGTTAAACTATCTTCATTCTTGCCGACTACATAAAGACTATCAGATATTAGTTAACATCAACCTGCCTCCGCGGACGTAGCTGATGGACAACCACATGATCTCCCACAACAATAACAGTACCCTTCATGTTCAAGAGGAGGATTGAGCCGATAATCCCGGGGTGTTAGGCTCATCGGAATTGAATCATCGACATTGTTGTCGTCAATGCAACTAGCAACAGTATATGCATGGGATTCTTGACTCCAACCCGCCCAATCACATATTTTGGGAAATCTCCAACGGTTTAAATTGAAGTATTGGACTCCCCCGCGGAGAAACGGATCACCACCGTAGTGATATGGGCCTTCCGGAATATCTACAAGGTTAAGCCGCAGCATCATAAGGAATGCCTCGGGGAACTAGGTCGAAATTCGATTAAACCTTCGTAATCCTTGAACTGCCGGGGTTTCTTACCAATTTGGAATTTTTCTCGAGAAAAAGGGCAGGGACATCCAGCCACGGCATTCTCGGACTGAATAAGAGAACAAATGGCTTTACTTCTAAAAAAACCCACACTGAGATCAGTATGGAATAATAGGCATATTCGATGATCCACAGTGTCCGATATCTCACCTTTAGTTGAATCGGTTTCCCGATAATCTAACTTCAGCTCTAATCCTGCCTTGTTAAAATTGTGGATGTGGCATAGTTCTATACGCAGCACTTCTTCACACCGGAGAAGGCATAAAAAGGCTAGAGCGTATATCAGATGAAACATTATTCTTTGGCGGTCCCCTCCCCAAAGCTGGCGCCCATCTGTACCAAGGGGGAGCGATCCAGGCTGCTGGGAAAAAGGAAGCGTGGCATTATGCTCATAAGAGCCTATGGAGCCCCATGGAAGTAATTGCTTTGACGCTCCGTAATGTTTCCCCAGTTTGTGCCTACATTAAGTATCCGACAAGTAAGTGAGAAATTATTCTCAAATTGATGAGGTCCATTCTTACCTTCCGCTATTTCAAAGCCTTCATACACTGGAAGACGATGTCCGAAAAGGATGGGTTCCCTGACTAACTTCCGTCTTCCATCTTAGTAAATGTTCTATTTCCCCGTTTCGTTTCGACGCCATAGAAATATGACACGGATGCTCGCATTTTCTCCGTATGCTGCCACGATTTTCCCTTCCGGGCATCCTAGCCCGGAGCCTCGGGACAATCTTCACATTCTGACTTGATCCACGCTGCGATCAAGACCGAAGTGCCTTTGGCCGGATTCTCTAGGAGATGAGAAAGCTCTGGAGAGCCAAAACTTTCGACATACTCCTTGAAGTTCTGTAGTTGGCTAGGAAAGTTAAAAAAAAATCCAACATGTCAAATTCTATGGGAAAGTACCTTCGATACCCTTGGTATGAATTGCTAGGAGCTTTTGTCTCATCCGCAGTGGGGTATACATCCAAGAATAGACGACCTATTTGTTCCAAGTCAACTTGCTCGGCTATTTCCTGTTGGTCGGGATCGTCTTCCCATGGAGAGGGAGGATCAGGTGTAGTAGTGAGTGAAGCAGCTAAAGACGAAATCAAGTCATCGGACATTTTGTTGAAATATATCAATGATATCTGGCAAATTGGCTACAATCTCGCAAGAATGTATGAGCAGTGGGGATCGTAAGTATGCACTATCATATCATACTATTCAGATAGGGAGGAGTTCAAGTACCAGATCTACCTATGTTCCTTATATGCTATCTATCATACTACTAACCAACTAGGTAGTTATTGCTGGGAATTGATCATATAAGCAGCACATAGAATTCAGCACTTTTAGAAGTATATCTCAACCAGATTACGGAATCAAGATAAAAGAAATAGATTAATTATAGAGAAGAGCACCATGAATTGGTTGGTATGGTTTTTACATTCGCTAGACTTATACTACAATCAATTTAAAATGGTGTTGGAGTCTGAGATAGCATTATCTATTGTCGAGACATCTGTTCTCACAGAGGCTTCCGGAGTGGATACAGTATACTGGTGGCATAGACATCATTTATCTATGACCACTACAAAGAAGCCCAACTCCTGTGGCATGAATACTACCAGACAGCAGTGCGGAGCTGCTAACTCTGTCAACCTGACATGGGCCAAGAGTTAACTTATTCACGTTAATTTAACCCCTGTTTGCCACATATCTGGTACACGCCATGGATAGACTACGAAGTTGTCTCGTGGGATAAAGCCTCTATATACCAGCCTAAGTTTCATGTATCATACTATCGGTCTTCTGTGGTTTCATCCTTTAAACCCTACGATCAGCTTTACGGAGCATCGCTAGACTCATCTATGCAGAGAAAACACCAGATCCTAAAGTCTCGTTCCCCTTTTTATGATATACTCGAGGCAACCTAGTATTGGTGGTTATTATAAAGAAGTTCTTCACGAGCGAGCTGAACCTATGGGTGCAACATACCTATGCAGTGCAGCAACAGGAAGACATTATGTTTATTATCAACATCCGAACTGAGAGCTCCTTTGACACTCGATGGCAAGCTTTGCCTATGCAGGTGTATATGTATACACCTATCACACAGAACATGAACGGAACTCCTTGCCGTCCAAAGCCGCCTTACGTCGACATCGCCGGCTTGCCTTTAGCAGCACCAACAGGCAATCGTCTACTATGTATTTGAAATGCAGCCTAACATTCTGATCCTATAGCAAACTTGACGTCTTTTACTAGTGTTGGGTACTACCTTGCACTAAGACACTGTGCTTCAACTCTACCATGCGACGCCGTATCTCACAATGAACATCGGGTCTTTGTGTACCGCAAGAAAGTCCCCTACGGGAAGTGCGTGACTCACCTGCAGATAATGTTTAGACCCTGCCCTACCCTTCAGCTCTTCTTATCGAGGGTACGCGAGTGGAACGGCACCCTTACACTTTTCGATATTTACCAATGTACTTAGGCTGTCAAGCGAAGATATAAAGCCTATGCGGTCAATTCCTTTCTCAAGGAAAATCACTTCTTCAGATGATCCCTGTCTACCTAAGAAGAGCATTAGGAGATTTTGGCATCAAAGGCATATTCAGCGTCACGGCAGTCCCTGAATTAGGAGAAAATCTTCTCAGAGTTGAGCTTATAGGGCCGGGTTGAAGAACCGTTCGATGTCTGCATTGTAGTCTTGCGATACTTAAACGCCAAGAATTATGTTCTTCACTGGTGCCGCCTCAGGACTTGTTACGCTCTATTCTATGCCAGAGGCGACTTATGGGGCGGGGAAAACTCTACCACATTCAAAAGACTACATTCCGTATCTCGAAAAACGACATGGTATCCACGTCAAGATTGTCTATTCGGACAATGAGCTGTTTACAAGGAAGATACGTCACTAGCTTGGGAAAAATGAAATTGATTGTGAGCCCTCGGCCTCCAGAAATCAGCAGCAAAATGGAAAGGCCGAGTGCTCAGAAGGAAATAGCTAACGCGGCAGCCTACTTTTACAATCAGAATCAGACATCAAGAGAAAGAGATGAATAAAGCACTCTATACGAGGCCTTCTATACTTATGCAGCAATATTATCTAGCTCGGACGAGGTGCGAAAGCTGAAACTTCATCATTTACGAGAGTATGGGTGTAGAGCGTATGCGATGACGAGAACGCTTAACTCAAGAAAAATCTCCTTTGAAAGTTGGATTCAACTTTAAAGGTATATATTGGTATTTGGTTAGCTACATTTCGACGAATATTTACAGGATTTGGATCCCAGTCAAGGCAAAGTTATCTCGGCAGAAAGACATGAATTTTAGTGAAAAGACTGTCTTCGATGAAAAAAGTGGACTTGAGCAAGAAACTACTCGCTAACATAGATGAGCTGATAGAATAGATTGTTCTAAGTCTACCATAGGCCCAAAACGAGAAAGTCTTGGAGAAAGATGAAGTCCTTTACAAAGAGCAAACCGGGGAATCTGATGACGAGGCCCGATTTAGTTGCTGCGAAGTCCAAATGCTTGATGAAGAGAAGTAGATGAGCTTGTTTGTGTAGTAGAGGGCTTGATCACCTTTCCCCCGGAGACAGGCTATGACAATGCGGCTCATGTTCCTGGGACTCTTCGGGGAATATCGAATCAAGTAGATCCTTCAAGGCCATCAAGCAGGTACGTCGATCCGCAAGAACATAGCGATTCTCAACAGGAGTCTTTGGAACTTCAATGTATGAACTAGGAAATAAGGCTGGATGATTTTCAACATGCACGTATTGGATCCGCCTTCCGTGGAGTATTCAAGGTTATCAAATGCAACGAAAAGCTCACAAGAGGATCTTCCACCTCAGCCTAAGACGATAAAAGATTTTAAAAATCATCTATTTAGTAATGAATTCGAAGCTGCTCAAGGCCGCCTTCGGTCTTATGAAAAAATGTGTTCGTTTATTGAACCAGACAATCCGAGGTAAAAGTGCGAAGCTTGTGTAGTGGTTTGGGGAAATCATCAAGCGAATAACAGACTTTCGACAAAAGCAGCCACTCTAGCCGGCACTGCTTTTCGGATACTTATGGCTATTACTGCAAAGCTCGATCTCGAAACTCAGCAAATGGATGCGCTGGCAGTAAATGCGTTTGCAAACTGCAGTCTCGACGAAATAGTTTTTATGAAGTTTCCACCATGTTCTAAGAAGCAGAATAACGTCCTTTATCTTCGTAAGGCGTTGTTTTCGAAAACTACCGCAAGAACCATGCGTTATGCTCAAAATATTCAGCATCGATGTCACCGGGAAACTTCCAAGCACGCCGATGATCGAGGTTGAGCTATTACCTTCAGACGACATGACTACAAAATCGGAAATTGGGCAATTTCAACAAAAGACTGGCTCGATACTATTTACTGCAATAACCACTCTAATACTGCATTTACCTCATCTCGGTTTGCCCGTTTAAATCAAAAACGCTAGCAAGGGTTATCAAGAAGCCGTAGACCACGAGTTCAATACTTCCACAATACACGGCAATATTTGCAAATTTGGGCGTGGGCAAAGGATAAGGGCATCGCTGATATGTGCACGCGACGCGTCATTTGCGGAGAACACTTCAGACAGGAAAAGCTCACAAGGTGTTACGACATCCAGCACCGAAGCGAAGCTACTGGATTTGTCTTAAACAGCTAAAGAAGCTATCTTTCTTAGTCATCAGCTTGAAACATTGACCCTTAGGGTCGACGAGCCGTTAACGTTTCACCATGTCGATGTTCACAGCCATTGGCTACGGCAAAAGGTTGAAGAGAAGCGGGTTGCACTGGGGTGGCTACTTACAAGGGATATGATAGGAGATGGATTCACGACATCATTTCGGCGCCAGATGCACGCGACGCTTTATAATATGATTAGGCTAGTGGGTGAGAGGGAGCGATCGGGTCAATTACGAATGGAAGAGCTCAAAGACACTATATCTGAAAATATGAGAAAAGGGGTACAAACCGCAGAAGAAGAGTTGGCCCCAGCCCCCGAAGGCACAAAATTGAGGATGTTCCAGAGACCCAACTGAAGGTTGCGTCTCTGAGGGTAGCAAACGTTGTTCCATTTCCCTGTATATTTAGTCTAACAGGAGGCCAAGCCACCGGGCCCTCCTCCATCTTCTTCACACAACAATGATCACTATCTATATTTCGCTTAATTTATCTTACGTAAATTTTACTATGTAACAGTTTCGTGAAGTGTAGATGTTGGTCATTGCTGTGTAAAGCAGATGGAGGCCTCAGTGGCTTGACCTCCCGTTAGACTAAATATACACGGAAATGGAACAACATTTGTTACATCACAGTTTCTTTCAAGAGTTTCCTATGATAGAACAAAATGTATCCTTTTTGTGCCTTATGAAAAGTGACCACTAGGAATGCCTGTTTTCCGGCCATCGTTCCCCTCATAGACTCGCCGCCCATTTGTATACCATGTTTCGCTCCGCCTGTTCCCTTTGCTTTCCTTTTCCCAAACACCAGACACGAAGTGTCTCAGAAACCCTAAACGAGTCGGATTTCATTTTTACACTTAAACTAGGGTTCAAAGCAAACTTAGCGCTACTGGATAACCTCCCACATTCAAACACTGAAATAAGAATGGCAGTATCGCCGAGAGTAAATTGGATTGGATTAGGGTGCTTCCTCTCAATATCATTGATCTACATAATTTGAAGTTCTCTTGAGGAGGAGGGGAAGGCGTATTCGAGAGACGCATCGACTTTCCAACTGTCTGGTTTATAGTTACAGGAGACGTGTATTATATACTTCTATGATATATATGTAGTAGGTCCAACAAGTCATTGTTGTTGTCAAGGTTTATTAGGATATTAGGTTGAATACGTTCAAATCCCATGATTCGCACATGGTAGCGGTTGCCAGTGATCATTCGTACCAGCATCTTTCGGTTGCAAAATTTGCGAGCTTCGCAGTGGCCTCGGCTGCTTCTCGCAATCGGCTTCCCACCGCTGCTCAAACCATTCGAACTTAAACCGAGGATTAATAATATTACGCGTGACATACCAAAAAATGAGTTGCTAACCCCCTTGAACAACTTCTTTGCCTTATCCAATGCGGCCTCAGTGCAAATCTGCTTCCGGAGCCATTGGTATACGTTACTATTAGTACTGTTGCTCTTAGCATAATGTCTGAATTCTTGAACCGCTCATACAAATGGACAGGAATTTTATCACAATGTGGGACATGATTCTTCAGGGTTCTCTCAGAATTTGTTTGGCAGGTTAGTTTCTTAAACAGAGCTACGATATATAGCGCCCTCACGGCCTCCTTGATATCTTCCCTCTTCCCAGGCGACAACTTATTATCATCCCAAGCCTATAGTACTTTCATATTGTAGGCCCCATTCACACCACAGGCAGTTGAGGACGTGATGGTTTTCAACTGAGTGTAGTGCAACAAGAAGGCTAACACCTACTTACCAAGTATGTCAACAACAGAATGGGTAATGACCAGTAATACACGCTTCTTTGAGAAGAGCGGCTCCGCTTGTCGAAGAGGCTGTGGCACAGCCCCAGGCTCTACGTGAGATCTCCTTCGCAGCTTTCGACGTTTTCATCATTCATGAATACCAAATATCGAAGGGTGAGGTAAGAACTGGGGGATCAGCCTGTGGAGTGAGGGATTATGTCTCTACCATAGTAGGTATTTCTTCTGTACCTTCTTGCTTCTTGCATAAGCAAACAAGGCGTCCCTTGTGCTTTTCGTACCTATGAAATTGAAGATGTCTTATTGGAGCCGAAGCGTGTGGTGACGTCTTTCATTTTACAGATACCGCGGAGACAGCAGCAAGATGTCTTCTTGTCTTTGACGCGTTTCGCCTCTTCGCCTAACTTCCAAATAGCCAGTCATGATGTGACTCCCTTGGCTTGGAGACATCTGCCACCTCTATATATTTGTGGCCTTCATCCTGGACGCCGGTTAGGCCGCATTGACTATGATCAGATGTCGCTTAGAGTGTCTAGTCACTAGGGGAGATTAAGTGCAAATCTGGGGACGTGATTCTATAACCAAGCAGCAATTTAAGCAATGGGTTAACACACCAGCGGAACAAGTTAAGCGGAAATTGATTATAGTATGCACCATATCTATTTCATCAGAGGTTGATAGGTGGCGAAAGCACTAGAAATTATTGGAATAAATCCACAATTTACGTAAAACAATCCAACTACGACTATCCGTTTCGTAGAAACAACACTGAAAGGGTTGCTGGATTCATATCCGTATGGAGCTCTTAGAGCAACTCCCTCCCATAATAACAGATTACGATGTGGAAACCCGTAATTGATCTTTCTGTCTATGTGGAAGAAAAACGGGGAAGGTGATGTAATAGTCAGCATTGATTTCCCTACTAGTAATGTTGGATATTTGAAGAGTTCCAGTATTAACAAGCGGATTGGTAGCTTGCAGTAGCGGAGAATCATAGAACGGGAAATAGGGAAACATCATGGCAGATATATTCACCCTCATGCCATGATATTTTTTTATGTTTATTATTATAGAGCACAAGAGGACTCCGTAACTCCGCTAGGCTCGTGAATAACTTCTTTCTTGGTATGATCAGCTTCGTGAAAATTGGATTCAGCTACGTTAATGATGGCCTCTAACTAACTATGATTAGTTAGTTAGTAGCCGACTTACCCTAGCTATTGGTTACCTAACTGAACTCAGCGGACTTGTTTTCCCAAAATAGGGATGGATCGGTCGGAGTTGCGGAAGTACTAAAATAGTTAATTATCATATCCGGGCCCTAAAATCCAACCAAGACTCAATAAGAAATAAGATCTGTGTTCTTCTCTGCAGTTAGCCCTTGAGACTATTTAGACTAATCGACAAAAGAATTAGCCGCCGCGAAGTAATTCAAAAATGCCAATGCACAATTGATCAATACCGATATAGAGCACTATAGGATCACGATAGAAGCCTACGTACATCCTCCGAGGATTTTGAAGGCAGGCTGAAGGGTCAGCCGTTATTGATCAATGTGATCATAGGGGATTCAATAAAGGAGTATTGGGGACTTCAGCCAATTAATAGTATATTATATGTATTGGGCCTATTATATTTCCAGCCTGAAGGATAAATAATGGCGGTGTTGTGGGGATATTGGATTCAAAATGCCGGCTCCGTCTGGTTTATGATTCGGTGTTCAAGGCCATAACCACTAAGTTGGCTATACTATGTAGTAGTATGCATACGCTAAGGATAATTGCTTTCCCTTGGGCCTTAGTGTGGTAAGTGACTAATGGTCGGGATCATTGCACAGATTTAACTAACTAGCCAATGAGCTGAACTCTCATTGATTGTCTTTGACCAACCTCAGCTGCACAATTGATGATGATCCGTGCCACACGTGCTCGCACATATCTATTTCTTCGGCAGGATGTATCGCCTACATGAACGGATGAGTGCAATTTCAGTGATACCGATGAGTGGCACCTGCAGCCTATCATGCCGTGAAGATCGCGATCGTCTCAGCTCCAATTGCAATTCCCCTTCCCGCCATCCAACCGGAGTGTATGCTCTGAACTCCGCCAGCTGTCATACATATGCGTGGCGCAGCGCATGGATGTCTTTTGGGAGTCCAGTAACAGGTGCCAACCTAAAGACAATTCCATTACAGCAATGCATTTCATCAATAGCAGCATGTATGGTCGAGGAAATGATAATATAAAACCGGTTCCCTTTTTTAAATCTAGACCGACGGAGTGGCTTTTTCGCCACTATGTAGTAGTATTTATTGACTAAAGAATAGAAGAAAGTTCGCATTCTTCCCTTCGAATTTTTAGGAAAATAAATAGAAGTCGGCGAATAGGGAGGTTAGTGGGAATCGTTAATTTGGTTGTCGACACCTAAAATACTTTTTACTCCCGTGATACCGCATATGGGACAAGATTCGCACTGATGATTTTGGATATGTTCTGTTACCTGATTCAGAGCCTGTAATACGCTAGTATTAGCCAACCGGTAGTACTAATACTATTGAACTGATTAACGCCACTACCATCGGCCCGGAAACTCGACTGATCAGGGGTAGAAGCCAAAATTCATGCAGGGAGATTTTTCAGTGATGGTTCTCAAAGTACCAACGTAGGATTGGAGAGTAACGATTGCGGCTAGGGATTCGAATCAGCTGGTTTGGCCCATAAACCACTCTTTGACTCCAAAGCGAGCTGAACCTACCGGTTTCGATCTCAGGTAACATTTGGGACCGAAGTCCCAAATCTACCAAGCGGTCCTTGCTTGGCTTAGACTTACATATTCAGCAGGTGGCGACCTGTTCTCCCATCAACAGCCATTGGGGATTCGAGCAGGATTTGGAAGTGGGGCGGCAACCTTATCACGAGCTGATCGATAAACTTCAGCAGGGATCCACCGACCCACTTTCGCCAAGAGATCAAGACCGACCTGTGAAAGAGTGGATGAGCCAATGAGAGCCCGACAGCCCGTGATCCAGCCCTTTTACCTTCAAAGATATCTGTCAAACTAAGCAGAATTCATCATGTCAGGAGTTGATCAATTGACGGATTGAGGGATTGTCTGAGTCCCTCCGAACCGAAAACGGCAAGTGGGTGAGATAAAAGAAGAACGTCGTGCAACAGAACCCTAATTGCATTAGCTGTTGGTCCGGAGTTATATAGTCACCATCCTACCAGAAAGACACACTCACCAAAAGGCAATGGCGGAGAGGCAGGGGGGCGCTGGGAGAGTTCGGGAATACCGAGATGCCGATCTACATATGTATGGGAAGCTAATCCCCTGGCGTTGCGCAAGCCTCCCCATTGCCCTCCTTCGAAACTCTCTGCCGCATACAGCTATATTAACACTCTTAGCCCTCTTACGTTCTCTATCTATCTCGATCAGACCTGGTGTCAATGATTTTCGTGACTCCATGAGGGATGGCGTTGGATTCCGAGACCTCGCCCTTGCGATCGGTGGTGGGCTCACTAGCTCTCTTTCTGATCATTCTAGGGAGCTCACCAGCAGCACTGAGCTTGGTACGGCACTTGTTCAGAAGAACAACTGCAGGGCACCGTGATGAAAGGTCCCCTGTGTGGCCTCTGTATAGTGATGAGGACGGACAAGCGACACAGGAATCATTCCAGAGATTCTCAAATAGATGGCAGCGATTCGTCATTGCATTTCTTTCGGCAGTGGGATTTGCTGTCTCATTAGCACGTGCCATCATCTCAAACAAGCACTTGGGAAAAGACAGTCCGATAGAACTAGTTCAGAGATGGCTTCAATTTGGAATTTGGGTAAGTGACTTGACACGACACCAAAGCTGCTACAGTATTGATTTTGATTATCACAGACTCTAATCCCCATCCAAGCGGTTGCGCTATGCACCGAATCAGCACCTATACGGATATACTCATTAAGTCGTTACACATTCTGGTCGGGCATCGTTATAATCTTGACCTTGGGCTTCAATAACTGGGAAAGAATATGGTCTGGGAGAACCTACGAGAATTCGGACGCGATATCAACATGGCTGCTAATTGGTCAAATATCTGCCGCTTTCTTACAAGTTATCTGCTGCTCTTTAATACCGCGCCGGCCTAATGTATTTCATGAGGGAAAAATTGTAGATCAACAATTTAGTGTTTCTCTTGCCAATCGATATACTTTCACCTGGGCAAACGCTCTGATACGATCCATCATTCAAAACAAGACCTTCAACCTGGACGACCAGCCCTGCCTACCTTTGTCACGACGCACTCAGACTCTCCACACTCGCTTTGAACAACTTCAAGGATCACGCAAGTTGTGGAAAGTGCTTATCAGAGCCCATTGGCGTTCTCTCAGTATCCAATGCTTGCTCAGTTCGATAAGCTCTGCACTGAGTTTTGGCCCTCAGGTGGCGTTATATCGAGTCTTGGAATTACTACAAGATCGCCCACTGACTTCTACAGAAGAGGTTCGGGCCTGGATCTGGGTTATTACACTAGGAGTCCTAGTTCTCCTTTCCCTCGCTATAGATGCCTGGGTGTGGTGGGTTGCGTATTCGGAGATTGCGGTGCCTATCTCCGCAGAGCTGTCAGCACTGGTCTTTGCTAAATCGATGCGCTGTAAAGATATCAACCCTAGTGGAAGCTCCGCGGATAAGCCAACTGGAGATGAAGGGGACGATAAATCAAAGGAAAGCCGTCGGAAAATTGTTAATCATGTCGCTGTAGATGTGAGACGCGTTTCAGACTTTGCTGCGTTCATCCATCTCATACCCTTTTTAACTCTCAAGCTGATTCTCTCATGTACATTTATGGTGGCCCTCATCGGCTGGGAAAGTTTGCTGGCTGGTCTTGCGATCGCCGCTCTAGTGATACCCGTCAACATCTTTTTAGGCAAAGGACTCTCAACTGCTCAAAGACGAGTGATGAAGGCGAGCGACAAGCGCATAGCAATGATGACTGAAGTATTGAAGGGTGTTCGTCATGTCAAGTTCTCTGCAATGGAACCTCAATGGCAAGCGAAGATTAACGAAAAACGAGACGTTGAACTGCACTGGTTATGGAAATCTTCCTGCTATACCGCCGGGTTGACTGCAGCATGGCTTCTCGGGCCCTTGCTTCTTTCAGTCATTTCATTAACTACTTATGCATTAATTCACGGCGGGCTTACTGCTTCTGTCGCTTTCACGGCCATTTCCCTGTTTGGTTCATTGGAAAAGACGCTGGCAGACCTTCCGGGTCTTTTTTCTAGATGCTTGGAAGCTAAAATTGCCGCCGATCGCATTGATAATTACATGAAATCATTAGAGAAGAAGATCCACACATCTCCTACCGATGCAATTTCGTTTAAGCATGCCACAGTTGCCTGGCCAGTGGGAGACGTCGAAAATGCAAGCTCAGACCTCACTGCGTATAATACGGAAGGTCGCTTTATCCTGCGCGACCTGAACTTGCGCTTTCCTCCCCGGGGTCTTAGCTTGGTTACCGGTAGAACCGCCTCGGGGAAGAGTCTTCTTCTAGCTTCAATCATTGGCGAATGCGATGTCATCGCGGGGAAAGTAGTGGTACCTCACTCACCATCACCGGAAGACAGATTCGACATTCGAGCAACGCCTGCCAGCTGGATTATCGACTCGGCTGTTGCTTATGTGCCCCAGATCCCGTGGATAGAGAATGCGACCATTAAGGATAACATTCTCTTTGGCTTACCTTACCATCCATCACGTTATGAGAAAGTTCTATTCGCCTGCAGACTCCAGACAGATCTAGCGATTCTACCGGATGGTGATTTAACTGATCTTGGAGCCAATGGCATTAACCTGAGCGGAGGGCAACGATGCCGGATTTCTTTTGCACGGGCTCTATATTCGCGAGCGGGCATATTGGTTCTGGATGACATCTTCAGCGCTCTGGATGCACATACAGCCCATCATGTGTATGAGCATGCTTTAAACGGGGAACTAGGAGAGAAACGGACCAGGGTTCTCGTTACCCACCACGTTTCTCTGTGTCTTCCTAATGCAGATTATTGCGTGCTTCTGGAGGAAGGTTCAATGAAGTATGCAGGGCCAGCGGAGAGGTTTTTGAACCATGAAAGCCCGACGGTTTCTCAATTGCCGGTCGCTGAGACGGATGATGCCACTTCTCATAACGAAGATGCAGGCCTCGTAGAAGATTTAGTTATTCCTTTCAGAAGGTCGGAGACCGTTTGCCGCACTGAAGCTTTGGATTCAGAAAATTCCTCTACTCCGAAGAAATTTTCTGAAGATGAACGGCTAGTGAGCGGGTCGATTCCGTTGTCCGTCTACATGACATACCTGACGAAAGGGAAACATTTGCCGTTATGGGTGCTCGCACTTGCTGCCTATGCAATCTACACGATTCTCACTCTTGGAAGAGTAAGTTAGCTGAACTATAAAGACGGTAAATTGATAGCTAACTTCTTCCAAGTCATGGTGGATTAATATCTGGAGTGGTTCGTCCCGCGCTCAAGTGCAGTTCGCAGATTATCCTACCATCATAAGAACCGCAGTCATTGATCGCATAGTGGATGTTAAGGTTTACGATGATCTGTTTTTTTACCTTGGAGTCTATGTGGCTATCTCCCTTTTCGCTTGTGTGGTGGGCGCCGTGCGATATTTTGTGCTTGTTCTCGCCGCCCTCAAGTCGTCACAAGGGCTATTCCACGACATGGTCTACGCAGTCCTGCGCGCCCCTCTTCACTGGTTAGACACGGTTCCTCTTGGACGTATTTTAAATCGGTTCACGTCTGATCTCTATATGATAGATGTCCGACTAAGTAACGATTTAGGAAATTTTGTCTCCAAACTTTTCGATCTTTTGAGCATCCTAGCGGCCTGTACTCTGATATCGCTTCCATTAACAGGCATTGCCTGTCTTCTGCTTATTATCTGTATTAGGATATCTCTTACCTTTCTCGCAGCTGCTCGGGTGATTAAGCGCTTAGAAAGCGTTGCTCGAAGCCCCGTTCTTGAGTTGATTGACTCCAGTCTGGGGGGCCTGACGACCATCCGCACATATGCCAAAACCGAGGATTATATTCGAAAGATGTATCCCAGGCTTGATCGTCATGCCGAAGCAAGCTGGAACACTTGTTTATTGAATCGATGGCTAGGTTACCGATTGGCTGTTATAGGCTCAATATTCTCAACTGCTACCGCAGCGGTTGCGGTCTATTTCCCAACTATATCCGCGGCTATGGCGGGATTATCTATAAGCATTGCATTACAGTACAACTTTGCATTAACCATGACATTGCGGCTCTATTCCACAGTTGAGTTGTGCATGAATGCTACCGAACGGGTTGTCGAGTATTGCAACGTTGAAACTGAAAGTCAGGATGGACTGGATCCTCCTGCAGCATGGCCCGCCCAGGGTCGTATCGAAGTCTGCGATCTCAAGGTTGGCTATGCTCCCGACCTCCCTCCAGTCCTCAATGGCCTCAGTTTTACCATTGATGAAGGCCAACGGGTAGGCATTGTTGGACGAACTGGAGCAGGAAAATCTTCTCTTGCATTAGCCTTATTCCGATTTCTTGAAGCTCGCGGCGGATATATTGCCATTGACGGATTGGATACCTCCAAGCTCAAATTGCACGCGCTACGAAGCCGGCTGGCTATCATTCCCCAGGACCCGGTACTATTTCCAGGCACGATTAGATCTAACTTAGATCCCTTCGATGAACATTCGGACACGGAGCTCTACTACGCATTGGAACAAGTCCAACTCATTCCACCTAAAGAAACTCTGTGGGCTAGCTGTTCCCCAGGTGGCTCACCGATCAATGAAATAGATAGGGCATCATTATCCTCGAGAGCTGAAACCGGCAACAATGATACCGGATCCTCTTCACCCGCTACCTCTGTTTCCGACCTATCATGGTCCATAGCGTCACCATGTAATATCAAAAAAGCACCAACCTTCAATCATTTTGTCTCCCTCTCCACTCCTGTCTCCGAAGGTGGCTTTCTCTCTCAAGGCCAGCGCCAACTCCTTTGTCTCGCACGTGCTATCGTTTCTAGGCCTAAGATCCTAGTCCTTGATGAGGCGACATCAGCGGTCGACATGGAAACCGATGCTGTCATGCAGCGCTGTATCCGTACAGAATTCGCTTGCGAGAACGGCGGTACAACTCTCCTAGTGATTGCCCACCGTCTCAGCACTGTTGCCGACTTCGATCGCATCCTAGTCATGGACAAAGGCCGAGCGGTCGAGTTCGGCAGCCCGAAAGACCTTATAGGGATCGATGGTGGTGTTTTCCGGAATTTGGTCGATCATAGCGGCGAGAGGGCGTCCCTAGAGGACATTATGAATTCGCACACATAACCGGCACTCCGATTGATTGATAGACGTTTGCATCATATAATGTGAACTTGCAAGAGTTAAGTGTATATTATTACTATTAT
Organism: Pseudotulostoma volvatum; assembly: GCA_019804575.2. Taxonomy (NCBI): domain Eukaryota; kingdom Fungi; phylum Ascomycota; class Eurotiomycetes; order Eurotiales; family Elaphomycetaceae; genus Pseudotulostoma; species Pseudotulostoma volvatum. The sequence goes on from JAHQZX020005385.1 coordinate 16,375, forward strand.
CCTAATCTATCTTTACATCATATTGAGCCGGGCGATTAGGGCGGTTTGGGCAATCGTGCGGGAATTGGGTTTAAACTTCAAGACTATTTTTTTTTCTTTTCTTTTTATATGCTTCTAATTGTTTGTGATACCATGCTGTGGTTGCGAATCAATAAATAATAATAAATAATATATGTAGAAGACAGATCGACTACCTACTCTACTACGTCAAAATATGTGCTTAAATCTGCAGATTGGCATGGAGAACAAACGACACAAGAGATGCTGTCTTCCTGAGACTTAAATAGAATAGTGAAGTCGAAGCTGTTCCGCAATGATCCATCTTGAAGAAACATCGTTCTCTTTTCACTTCATTTACGGATTATCATCATAGATGATTTTTACTCCTCCATTCAGTCAGCCTATGTAGGTCCCTGATCCATACCCTAACAAGTACTATCATAGATGACTTTTCTAGTCTGATACATGTAGGTATTCCATCCATAGGTATATTTGAACAGCCTCGAGCTGTTTGCTATATTCTACATGTATAGGCCCAAAGTGGGAGAATAAGCGGAAAGAAGATAAAGATTACTAGTGAGTGCACCGATCAAGCTCGTATAGTAAGTAACCGGTTCGAGCCGCCTGTAGCACAGACCTATATATATCATAAAATGCGCTGTCGGTTCGCGAACGCTCCCGATGGGTTCTCACGAAGCGAGTCGCTTGGAGTTTCAATCAATATTTGTTAATCTAGGCCTTATCGAATTTTGTCCATAAAGCTTTCAAAGTTATGAGGTTGTTGTGGTGGTGCCGTGGCGATTTTATTTTATTCCTATAACTATGCTAGTTACTTATCTTCATTAGCATATATACTATACCGACTATATACCATGATTTGTGAGGCAGAAATACGTTGCAAATCAATTCGGTCACACTAATAATATTTATCTAGGATCCTTTCTTTTTTCGGAGCGACCAGGAAGATTCGGAGAGGCAATGCGTCCACACATGTTCTTAGAGTTATCTTTCCCGCAGTTTTGACGACCTGTGGTGCGAAATATTCAAAGTTGAGGGATTCGTCAAACAACATGCATGTACCACCCACGCAACGGCTGTACACAGCTAACGCTGCATAAGGCAACCTGGCAAGAGTTTACGAAGAACTCCACGCTCTACATACAGTCCATAATCCTGTGTTGTATAGAAAGTAAATCGCATAGGCCAGGGTTATAGCTATGCAGGATACCCGATGTGGAGTACACGGCGTATTTGCTTTGACGAACTTAGCACTGACTTGAAGATTGGCATGACAGTATTAACGTTGTTGTGTCTTACATCTTACCAACGGGCGCTCATAATATTTTCAATATTTCAAGCCCGCCAAACTCGATGAACAGAGCAAACGAAGCATTGCCGTCATCCTCTGCACGCCTGGCTATGTCATGGACGGTGCTAAAAACATCAAATAGAGGCACCATTGTCACTGCCATCTTTCGATGAATTTCTCATGTGCTTTATCCCGCTGGTGCAAAATCTCCAGGTTGAGGCCCTCCACCCCTCTCTGAATTGTCACTAACTTCTTCTCCAAGTCAACGAGCTCTTCGGTTTGGGAGGCATCCACAAGAGAGATTTGATAGTCCGAATCAGCATGCAAAGAGTGGTCGAGGAGTTCTGTCGCCCCGTGTGTCGGATCCAATTGTGCTACCAAAGGCGAATCAGCTGCCATGCCGAGATTGTGTAACAGTTCTGTCATATGTCGCCTCTTTTCATATAGTGGGTTTGTAAAGTTGTCTTGTTCAGAGAACTTAATGCGAGGATCTGGGGAGACACCTAGTCGACGTAAAAACCGGTCAACCGCTTGTGACCCAGGGGGTTGCTTTTGGTCAAAATTTGACAACGTGGATCTCGGCACAGAATCACTTTGAAAGCGGCCATATCTGGGTGCTGGAGTAGATGGCTGCTTATCCAATTCGCACATATACGTATTTGAGAACCCAGCCAGAGCCTCGTAATATAGCTGACTGTCCACTAATTGCTCTTTAACCCTCTGAGTAGATAGTGTCATATCGACAACCATCTCAAGAACCTTGGGTAGTCGGGTCAGCCCGTAAACATTCAAAAATAGGATGAGGACGTACATGTCTCAGCTTCTTTTCCAATGTCGATTGCGATTGAGCTCGACTTGTCTCAAGCTCGAACAGTATTCGCTCACTGAACTGCTGCTTGGTGGACATCTCGGCTAGGACCTCAATTTCGGGGTAAAGGGATTCCAGCTCTTCTTCAAGACCAGCTATTTGCTCGTTTTCCTTCCCTACACTGTCAATGGAACCATCCTCATCAGAAAGGATTGTTTCCATATACACTCGATCAAGAAGGCAATAAAATCCTTCGGAAACCAGTTGTGCGAGATTGGAAGTTAGCGTCTCAACTCGTTCTCTGATAGCCTTGTCTTCCCCCGTTACCACAAGCTCCGACATGAGTCTTTCAACCATTGAAAATGCCCTGTCATCTGCTTTCAGTTTATTTGTCACCCAGGCAAGTTGCTTCCGCTTCTCTGCTATTGCTGTATCTTTTGCGGCACTTAGTCTTGTTTCTATATCATGTTTGAGGTCGTCCGCCTACGGCCTGTCAATGACCCTAGCTTGTAAGTGAGGCTGTCATGGGGATGGTACCGCAGCATCAACACCTTGCTTGTGAAACTTGTTTTTCCTAACGAGGGAGGCTAATGTTTTATTCCGATCCAACTCTGCCTCCTTATCATTGCGTAATCCCTTGCGAAGGCTTTCATGTTGGAACTTCAGACTATCTGTCTGTCTATGGATTGCAGCGGTCGACGATTTTAGCAATTCAATTGAGGTGCGAATGTCCTCTTCAGAGAATGGCTTGGTTCCAGGGAGATCCGGGTGCTGAAGAATGGGCTGCAAAATCCTTAGACTTTCTAATTTCGAGTATCTAAAGACTTATTAGCCACCTGAGGGAAACAATACATATATCAAGCGTTTTACAATGTCGTTTCTTCTTTGGAAAGAAGCGTCTCGTCGTTGAGATGATTCGATACCCATTTTATAGTCGTACAAGCAGCACCGGAAGTATTGTCAAATGCAGATTCGATATCCTCATATTTATATCCAATATTCCGCTCTCTCAAAGCAGTAATGGTTCGTTCCAGCGTATCTCTATTCTCCATCCCTGGAGCTGTTGGTTGATTGATATTGTAGACAGTAGTCACTCAGAGCTCGGAAGGTCAAAAAAGAATGGGCTGGTTAGTGGTGCGAGCCCGCCTCAGGGAACTCTAACAGTATACCGGCGATATTTACAGCGCCTTTGGTGTCGGGGACCAGTATTAATTGCACTTGACAAAAAATATGAGAGAATCTATATATAATATGAACGCTTTTTAGGGTGAGGCCTTATCCCACCCACACACTAACCGAAAAACCACAATAATCCGTTCCGCCTTACGGTAACGTTGCGGTCTCATACCATGTGTTTCAATACTGGTGTGGGGCTCTGTACTCACTCAACAATTTTTCAACGCAACTCTGCCTATCAACAGAACTAACTAACTTTGAATAGTTAAGCTCTGAGACGCGTCTACCCATCAAATATTACTACCTAAGTTTCCTTATCGTTATCGATAACACTATCAGTCTTAGCTTATTATTCACAGTTCTGTATTATTCTAGTCTAGGTTAGTTGACTGGCTTATGCTAGTCTTATTCTAGTCCAGTCAATTAAGAATGCTGTGCGGAGACTAGGCTGAAAAGGGCCATCTTCATTAGCGAATTAGTTATCGGCAGGTGAATATAGGACCCGCTTTGCGAATGCACTAGCCACAATCTGAGGGTGAATATGAAATTTAAAGTGGGTCTGTATTCACTTGCTGATATTCGATGCGTTCGGTCACTTTCACATTCGATAGTATACCGTACCAAGTAAGGTGTGACAGGACGTGCTACTATAATAAAATACAACAATACCCGACGCGACTCATACTTTTTTATTGACAATTATCATCAATCCTTGTTATCTCCTACATGACATTGGTATCTCCTACCAACGCTGATCAATATCCTCAAGACAATCCTGCATTATGTCCTCTGCCCAACCACCTACCTCGGCCCAAGCATCTACTTCACCCGCCCAGAAATTGGCTGGGTGGAAAGAAAACCCCCAACTCCTCCGTGTTGCGCTTGAGGAATATGTTGACTGTAAAAACGAAGGCCTCCGAGGCGATAATGGGGCCTTTAAAAGCCAAGTGCATACCAGGGTGGCAGCTAAATTGAAACACGAATTCAATATTGATGTCACGGTTAAACAGTTGAAGTCGAAGTTACAAGGCCTTAAAAAAAAATTTACACGGCTCGATTACTTACGGAACAAGTCTGGTTGGGGCATTAATCCGAACACCGGATTATTGATGGCTTCAGAGGCAGCCTGGGAGGAGGAAATTAGGGTTCACGCAGACTCTAAGTGGCACCAGACAATTCGACTTGATAACCTAAATTGGTTGGAAGCACTCTTCACGGACACAGCTGCCATAGGCAGCCTTGCAACGGGAAACAATCTGTCAGCGAGTGATCCTAATAGGTCGCTAGAGGGGTTAAATGATGAAGCCGGTCCGCCTTCAGGAGATAGCACGCCTGCGACCCATGCAAGCACATCGAATTCAAACACCAACCGGAAACGGAAAGCCGACAACGTGTTGCTAGTGAGAGATCGGAAGGAAAAGCGGTCGAGGACGTCGTATTGCGAAGAGCTGGCCTCTTCAGTCTCGAGCATTGCGAAGTCATTAAGGGCCAGGGGTAAATCGTGGACGGAGCGTGCTACGGAGCTTTTCTGGGGAAAATACGGTGAGAGGTTGCCTCCCAGGGCGGGGATAAAAGTAGCGGCACTTTTTCAGCAGGAAACCACTGCAATGTCCTTCTGTTATATGTCGGAAAGGGTGAAGAAGAAGTGGTTGATTTCTCAAGTCCCGCGTAAAGCCATACGTTCATCTTCGGCTTCTGACTCGGGTTCAGAACAAAGTTTTTGTGCGAGCGACACCTGCAGTGAGGCTGCTCCGAAAGATAAGGAGGCAGAATGGGAACCCCCGGATGAAGAATGGCCTGACTTTAATTAACGGTATCTAATAATAAGACAGTTTTATTGACGTTTATTAGAAACATAGTCCTCCCACATTGAACTCGCGATCTGCTCTCGGAGCGCAACCATATCACTATTCTCAGACGCTGTAGCCTTGATATTCGGGTTCGTTGCCGGGTTTTTATCATCCCTGGGGTCTGGCTGAACCGCATCATCCTCTTCATCAATGCCTTCTTCGTGCCTTCTTCTCCATTCCACCCCGGATGCCCTATGACGAATATAGTTGTAGAGTGCTACAAGCCCATATACCAATGCCGGGGCAGCCAGAAAGAAGGGTGAGGCTAACAGTAGATAAAGGAGCCCCAAGAGAGAGGTACAGTACAGGCTGACTCTTTCCAAGTATCATACTCAAGAGATACCTAACAGGTACATCCAACCATAGTCCAGTCGTACCACTCGCTTCTACTGTCATACGATTTGTACCCTGCTGTGGTCCGTGGGTCACTAATTAAACGCGGCGGAAAATATTCTGCAGTACTTATATAGGATACACAAGATCCGAAGGCGATTATCCCCTGATAACATATATGTTAGGTAGCAGGGAGTGATTGTCTGATGACTGTCGAGACTAGTAGTAGTCTATGAAAGCATCTAATTGATGGAGGAGCACCCGTGGTCCTCACATGATTTTCTTTAAATAAAGCTTCATTTTGGACTAATTTGATCTTTCATGAATTCAATGGCGGTTAGCATTCAGCTAAAAGTTTGGAAACAACACAGATGCAGAAGGCTGGCGACATGCGTGCTGTCCACAGGGGTGAACACGCGAAGCACAGCTGTAAGGGTGGTATGATATCAATAAATAATGCCTAGTATAATTTCGCCTCCTTGTTTTATATCCACCTTATGCATTAGTAGGTTCCGTAAATTTAATCAACATATCATATATTTGAAGTTATAGGTTTGACGATTGTGTCGTCTTTCCTTTTGCATTCCGCTGCTCGCTTCCGGCTCGCAGATCTTAGAAGGGCATACAAGCTCTGTAGTTTCGGCATCTCCACGCCGCAAGCTCGGGCGATCCTGATGGGATTCCCCAGGATGACTTCCAGTTCCATGGGCTTGCCAGCTTCCCAGTCAAGCAACATGCTCGGCTTAGCACCCTTGTTGCGCTCCGTGCTGGCGAGGATCTGCTCCGGTGTCGCGAGATGCGCGGGGAGCTCTTCCCCAAGGATAGCCGGAACGGCTGCGAAGACCTCATCCATGCAGCCCTTTAGATGAGTCCGTAGCTCCAAATCCTGAACCATATCCGCATTCCCGTGCCCGCCTGATAACACAGCGGAGGGGTTCATAGACGCGTTGATGCAAATCTTGTGCCAGCGGATGAGCTGAAGGCTCGTCTCGTCGTAGTATTCCGCATCACGCAGTTTACCGTGATGCGTGAGTATGTGAACAAGTTCCCGGGCACAATCATCGCCTCGTCGAGCTACCTGTTCCCTGCTGTCTGCGGCGTTTCCGCCAAGACGGTCGCCAGAGTAGGGGCCCAGACTAATGCGCGTCCAGCGATGTTGGCGGATGATGCCGTGATTGATCTGTTCCGCGCTGATGATTGTTACAGCACTGACAATGGGATTGTGTGGGAATCGCTTGCGATGAGTTTCTTCGATGCCAACCCCATTCTGAAGAAGAACAATACAGGTCTTTCCATCTGGGGCTCGTCGGATGAGCGATTCAATTTCCTTGGAGTCATCCGTGATGTCTGGGAGAGCTTTCGTAGTGATAACTACATAGTCCCACCCTTCTTGTGGGCCATCGCTGGAGCTGGCTGCATGGCCGATCGAGGAGAACACCGCATGAGGCCGGAATCGATAGTTACCAAAATCACGAGTGTTCAGTATGACCCCGTCCCGGGCAATCGTAGCGTAATTGGATCGACAAACTAACGAGACGTGGATTTTCTCCGAGGGCTACTATTGAATCAACCACAGAGGATGCTGACAATGACGGTTCGAATAACTGACCTGGTGACAACGGGAGGCGTAAAAGCAGCCGACAGCACCTGCACCCACGAAAAGAATGTGGACCGGCCTAATGATAATGAGTCGCTGGAACTAGCAAATGGGCGATTTGAACCAACCTCCGATCTTCGGTAGAAGGCGACATCTTCTACTAGAGGTATGATAGCGATATGACATCAAACGGCTAGTACTTATCATCTAACTATGTGTCTGATATGATACATACCTAAGTAACTAACTGTCCCTCCGAAGTCGACTCACTAAAGTTGAATCACCACGTCCTATTAAACCACATTAGGGGAATCGTAAAAGTAGAGAGAATATACCAATTAAAGTTACGATTTAATTTCCATTATGGGGGCTGGCAAGGTAGGATTGAATCAAGTTAAAGATCTGTTAGATACCATTCGGCCATAAAAAGGTGCACCCTTTAGTCTAAGCTGCTTATCTAACAAGATCACCTAATTTCCAGACCATCCCAGTTTAAACTTCCACTATTCCTATCTGTGACTAGTCAGAGATTTAACTTCGCTTATGTCACGTTATCACATGACCTATGTATTGTACTGTACGATACAGATCAGGAACGAACCCCTGACTGAACTAAATTAGGTAGACAGGTGAATGTCAGGTGACATCGGAGAAACACTTTCTCCGGTGCCTGAGTGGAGATCATGGATGGTACACACTCACATCTCAACTACGGCACAATGGCCGGTGGCCGGCCAGGACCTCCCACTAGAGCCCGGATGGGGGCAGAAAGACTATAT
>JAHQZX020005386.1:0-24145 GCA_019804575.2 Pseudotulostoma volvatum
GCGCCCAGTATCTTCCAAAAGTACATTAACTGGACATTGTGAGACTTCTTGGACGAATTTACATCGGCATACTTAGATGACATCTTGGTATTTTCCTCGGGAAGCCTGAATGATCACCGCTCCAAGGTTAAGAAAGTTCTACACCGATTGCAAGAAGCCGGGCTACAGCTAGATATCGATAAGTGCGAGTTTGAAACGCAGTCAACCAAATATCTAGGGTTTATTGGTGAAGCAGGTAAAGGTGTACGCATGGATCCAGAGAAGGTTAAAGCTATACTAGCATGGGAGGTCCTGAAAACAGTCCAGGGTATCCGCAGCTTCATAAGTTTCGCTAACTTCTATCGCCGGTTTATACGAAGCTTCTCTGAAATTGTTTCTCCACTTCTTAACCTCACCAAGAAGGACCAAGCATTTAAGTGGAATGATGCTGCACAAGAGTCATTTGACCTACTGAAGAGGATGTTTACAACGGCACCAATACTACTATAGTTTGAGCCAGATAGGGAAACAGTCGTCGAAGCGGACTCATCCGGCTACACTATTGGAGGAGCAATGTCACAGTATAACGAGGAGGGACTTCTCCGCCCATGTGCCTACTTCTCGAAGAAAAACTCACCAGCGGAATGCAATTATGAGATCCACGACAAGGAACTGTTAGCGATTGTACGATGTTTACAGGAATGGGAGTCTGAATTACGAAGTGCGAAGAGATTTGAAGTTATATCGGACCGTAGAAATTTCAAATACTTCACGACTCTACGCAGGCTTACGGAACGGCAAATGAGATAGGCAGATTTCCTTAGTAAATTCGATTTCTTGATATCATACAGGCCAGGTAAACAAGGAGTTAGGCCTGATGCGTTGTCCCGTAGGCAACAAGATATGCCGGCCGATGAATCTGATGAACGTTTACGCCTACGAGTACGCCAGCTCTTAGAGCCAGAACGTTTCAATGAAGACAAGGAATCTGTTACAGTATCTTATATCGGCATTCATGATGGTGACATGGAGAGCTTCGTACCAGCAGCGATGGATGATGGAGGAGAGGCGATGCTCGCGCCAACTGCAGCAGATGACGATAGACTATTACAGGAGTTATGGAACCAAGCTGAAGCACAAGATCAACAGTTAAATCAAATGGTTTGTGCTTTGCAAAATGGACAACGGCGGTTCCCGGTGGATGCTCATGTCAAGGTATCTATACCAGAATACTCTCTGGATGAAGAGAATAAGCTACCCTTCGAGATCGCAAATGGGTCCCTGACAGTGAGCCATTACGTACACGACTAATGCAAGAAGTTCACGATTCCTTCTTTACCGGACACCCAGGAAGAGATCAGATATATGCTATCCTAGCAAGGTCTTTTTTCGGCCCGGCATGGGTAACGATGTCAGAAGATTCACAAGGAACTGTGACCAGTGCGGGTCTAACAGAATATGGAGAGATCGACGACAAGGACTATTAAAGCCATTGCCAATCCCGGATCGTGTCTGGAGAGAGATATCAATAGACTTTGTTACCGAGTTGCCGTCATCACTAGGATGTAAAAATGTCATGGTCATGACGGATCGTTTGAGCAAAGGGGTCATTTTTGAACCAATGGACAAGATTGATGCGAATACAGTAGCGGAGAGGTTCATACAGGTGTTTTATAAATGCCACGGGCTACCCAGTGCTATAGTGTCAGATCCTGGGCCGCAGTTTATCATGAGAATTTGGACACGCTTCTGTCAACCACCGCGCATTACGAGAAGACTGTCTACTGCTGCCCATCCAGAAACTGACGGTTCGACTGAGCGTGCAAATGAAACCACGGAAGCATATATACGGGTCTTTGTCGGCTGGAACCAAGATAACTAGGCGAGCCTTTTGCCATCTGCACAGCTAGCCATTAATAATAGAGATGCCGCCGCTACCGGTATTAGCCCTTTCTTTATGCAACATGGCTACAATGTAAAGCCTTTGGATCTTACAGAGGAACCATGAGTAGTGCCTACACCTCAAGGTCCTATCCAGCGAGCCGAGAACATGGTTGCAAAACTAAAGAACGCCAGAGACCTTGCACAGCTGCCATTGCCCTTGCACAGCAAACCTACGAGGACACGGCTAATCGACGTCGGGACCTAGCAATTCAGTACAAAATAGGAGACAAGGTATGGCTGGACTTGCGAAATATTAAGACAACCCGTCCCAGCAAAAAGTTGGATGTTAGGAACGCCAAGTACACTGTGTTGGGGAAGGTAGGTTCTCACGCCTATCGATTGAATACACTGCCTACCAGAGTTCATAATGTTTTCCATACGATGCTGTTGCAACCTGCGAGTAGCGACCCATTTCCTAGTCAGAATCAAGAAGACTGGCAGCCGAGGCCCATTATAGTAGAAAACCATCCCGCCAATGCTTCTGATAAGGATGGGTCCGATGGAACCCATGATGAATACGAGGTGGAAGACATACTGGGGGAAAGAACTGTACGCAGAGGGCGTGGTTGGCAATGGCAGTTCTATGTTAAGTGGACCGGTTATGCGAATCCTACGTGGGAACCTGCGAGCGCCTTTGACGACGTAGAGGCTTTGGATCGTTACGAAAACAGCCAATAAGAACGCACTAAGAGGGAGGAGGGGAGTAATGTTAGGGAATACCCTTATAAGTAGTAGGAAGATCCCTACTACAATGGGTCGTAGGAAGATGCCCCACATGACTAGTTCTATAAGCAGAACTACTTCACCTCTTTGCCCTCTTCTCTTCTTTTCCTTTCTTTTCTCTTCAACAAAACCTTTCTGTATATAGGGAAACCTTAGTTAGTTATAACAAGGTTGTCCGTTGTCTGTTGTCTGTTGTCCGTTGTCCGTTGTCCGTTACCGTTGTTCGTTGCCATTGTTGCCGCTGCCTTTAAGAATGACAATGCTGGATGGGAAGAACAGCCTATACGCCAGGGACGTCTCGAAAGTTACCGAAGCATTTGGTGTGGCCCCAGAGTCTATACGCTGGGTCAGAAAGCAGGAGGGATACGCAACAGCCTCGGTCCGTCTAGCTTTCCGGGCTGGGGGCTTGAAGAATACCCCCAAGGCTGTAGTAGTCATGGGGGCCCGGCTGAGGGTAGAGTATCCTACCTCTAGGGGTGTGAGACCGCCTCAGTGCAAGAAGTGCTGGGGAGTCCACAGAACGCAGGTCATCGGACAGCTGAGCACCCGCTCGAATGCTGTATATCACGCCGGGTTGTTTGCAGGTCTCGATTGTCTTTATGTTTCTTTTTTTTTTTCCCTTTCTCATCTGTCTTCTACACGACACAGGCTACAGAGCACCCAGGTGATCTCTGGGAGGCATTTACCTCCGGTGCCAAATACCTAGTGTCTCATGTATATTACTAGTAATTCCGTCCTATGCAGCCTTTCAGCCGCTTAAAGACGTTAAATAATACAACGACAACGACGACGACAACAACGTACTATCACAATCAGCCGTTATGATACCATAGTACAGTACATGCATAATAACCCGAGTAGGCGAGTAGGAGACTATTACAGCACTTGTAACTTTGTATGTAAGACTATGTTTGTGTTTTCTATAAGGGGTTAGTTAATAAATTGTCAAATTCCTGATGGAAACCGATAAGCTTTAGTCCAACGGTCAGGCTAGCTCCTTCGGGTAGCCGGATATTAGGTCCATGATGCTACCTAGATAGCAAGCAGTACGGCAGGTTGAGCTTTCACTGCGCCGTGTGATTAGGGATGAATCCTCGGTCCCAAGGACTGCTTCTTGCAACCCGCTCCAAGAGTTTCCGGCCATCCCAATGGCCATCTCCCTTCCCATACTCAAATAACACTGGAGCTTCAAGATCAGGCACCCCCGGATAGATAAAGTAACTCACCTTAGAGTTCCTTTGGAGAGAGAATAAGTTAAGCTTTGGCTAGAAAATCAGAAACCGTAATGCCTTTCCCTTTCCTTTTGGCTTTAATAAGGTATCGTTCGTTTTCATTCAGGTCTGAAATGATCTGGTCCCCCCAATTCAACATCCCCTTGGGATATTCCTTTGTTTATTATACCGCTCGCATCAAATTCTACCATGTAAGGTTGTAAGTCGCGAATGATGTCAAGAAAATTCAATATTCGACCACATCCTCGCGTTCATGGTAGCTAGGCCTAGGCCTTACTCATTCTTCACACATATCTTATATTCTTATATGGCCGTATCACCCACTCTGTGGTAGAATAGAACAGAATCAGATATTTTGCAGAGAATTATATATTTTTCCACGGTATCACATTTCCGTAAGTCATATGAACAGTATGGTACCCGTGCGGCGTGTAGAAACAGTTAATGATTACGGTCTAGCATCGTAGCTACAGGTAATCAAAATAAAATAAGTGGTGGTTCATCATTCATTCAATTTACAAGATCTGCCTTCATCCAGTGCTTTTGGGTCTCGCATGCCATCACAACCTCTGATCCCAAGCAATTTCACCAATCAGTGGTCAGATTTTTGGCTGTTGAGAAGATCTGTTTCACCTCACTACTCATCGCAGGTATTGAAAATAGGTCAAAAGCCATACGTGCAAGGATAAGCTAGGGAGATCAGTCTCATGCTCCTTCCACCAGACAAGAGAGTCCCTCATCTCCACAGCTATAACAAGCCGGCAATCGAAAGGCCTTGAATAGCTCTCAAACTCTAAGATCTCCGTATCCTTCTTCCTCTGCTTTTAACACCTATAAGATAGGAAATCAACAGAGAAACTATCGTACTCGAGGTAGAAGGATTTTGACTCGGTTGGCTGACTTGGGGGTTGAATGTCGTACGATAAAGGGTTGACGCTGGTAATCTTTTTGCAATATTCCAGGAAAAGATTCTTGAAGTCTTCCTCGCATTAACTTGGATGTCTCGCCTACTTATCCTCGGAAGTATTCAAATCGCAAGAATGATAGACGCAGTATAAAAGCGGGGAGCGCTGTGTCCGCTTGAAGTGCTTCTCAGCCTTCAACCAAGCGGTGTTAATCCCCGTATTATAATGCTTGGTTCTCTCAACATCGGCCTGAGGCTCATTTTCCTTATCCTGAGCCTTCTCGAAAACATCGTACATGAAGTTAATTCCATGGAGGACTCTCCATAGTGTACCATGTTGACCTTCTCAACCAACCTTCTATACCCAACCCTCCTCTTGTTTATAAAGCGCCTGGAAAGGAACCAGCAGCCCCCGCCACTGAATTAAATCGTCCCAGTCAGCTTCATCGAGAAGGTCTTGTTGAAGGTCGTAGGCATCCCTCTAATCAGGTCGCTTCCAACAAGCCTGGTAAAAGGTGATTGCAACGCATAGTTCAATCCCTAGCCAGCTATTAGTATTTGGTTATCGCTGATATTAATACAAGCGACAAGAACATACCACGGGAAATCATAACCCCAGTTGGGTTCCACCGAGTTCCTCCATCCACAAGGAGCTAGTAGTGCTAGGTGTCCTTTCCCTGGCACTCTTTGAATTTTGTCATCTTTGTGGAATTGAGGTTGATATACACGCAGATATTATGAAGTTTCCCAATTGGACCCTTGCTGATCCAGATTGAGAAGCCTTCCTCACTCGAAGTACCGGCTAGCCTCTTCTCAAGCTTACTGACATCCTCACCGAATAGCAGCCCCTTGACGTCCAGGTTAATTATATGGCCAAGACACTGCAGGTGTGAATAGACAAAGTCAATACCAAAAACATGGTTGACAGCTCTTTAAGTGCTCTGTCGTTGTCTCTACTACTAGACCCTCTAGCATTGTTCATCATAAACTCCCCAAGACTTTAACCAACTTCATAGTCATTAATGACACTGGCCGTAATATCCGCAATGTTAGCTCCGAATTTACGCCAGAATTTTCTTTCAGGTTGGAGGTGACTGATGAAGTAGATTAGGCATCGAAGAGCTGTAAGCCGTAAGCTTTTTTTTAGTGGCAACGCCTACAAAGCCAAGCCTTCTTGTCGCCTTTTGCTTCAATGTTGGCTCCATGCTGAATCGCTGATAAACCCAGGAACCCTTGCCCCTGCATTCAGTACCCATTTATTCCGAGAACGGTACTGCATATCTTTGAGAAGTTGGCCATGATACTCGAGAGGATTGAATTAAATATCAAAACTACATGCGTGCGAGGTTTCAGAGGCCGTCTAGGAAAGCTATGATGCTTCGGCGCCGGCATCATCAAAATCAAGACGGGGTAATTGAGAGGTCACACTTTCAAAGACACCATTGCCTTCCGATTCATTACCCACTAAGCTTGGGCTGCTTTGGGCAGGTGGTAAAGATGATTTTGAAGTCATAGTTGAGACAGTGATAGCATTATACCCCGAATTTGACAGGGACTTGTTGAAGGATTACACTTGGAATAAACCTTGAGGATATCTGACTGTGAGATTTTACTCAGTAACCGCCTCTCCAACTGGATGGCTGTGATCTATGGATTACGATTTCACAACCAAGACAGACAAGATTTGTAAGTGTTTGCCCAAGATTGTACAATTATGGCACATGAGTCGTAGGACAGACACTTGTCACATGTCCCACGAACCATAAAAAACCACATGATTTTCTTGACCAATGAATTCGCTTTCCATACTCAATCACCCTACTATTTTACCACGGTGAAAACCTCTCGTTGAGAGCACTCTTCCGCGGCTACTGCAGTCATCTTTGGTTTGCATGAGCTTGGGTATTCGTATCGCGAAGTTGAGGCTGAAATAAATGTCCCAAAATCTACCACTGCCCACATGCTTCGAAACGCATGTTCTACGAAAAACAGCTTGGTGGAAGAGCTGAACGGTGTCTATTTCGTTATGCCGCTCAAAATCCCTATGAATCTCTTTCGTCGTTAGGATCCCCCTCCAGATCGGGTTAAAAGCTTAATCAACATACTGTATCGCAATATCTCGCCAAAAAAAAAATGAGGTATACGCGTTCAAGCGTTACCGGAAGCCATATCTGACCCCAGATCATAAATAAGAGTGAATAAAATGGGTTTGGAAACGTGTGCACTGGATCGAGGAAGATTAGCGCTGTATGATACAAATACGGTTAGAATAGGTCCGGCCATTCATTCGAACGCCAGGATCCGAAAGAGCCAGCTTGATGCAGCCCCAAACACTTACGGAAGACCGTCTAGACTTGAATGTGAGCTTTAGACACCTCGATTCATAAGCCTTACCCTTCGGGCGTTTGACAAATTGGTTCCGTAAGTTTAATCCTATGATAGCTTGAAAGTGCTCCCGTTAGAGAAGATCACACAGCGCCAATCTTCCTCATGTTTCCAGACCCATTTTAGTTACTCTCATTTATGATTTTTGGTCAGATATGGCTTGCGGTGATGTTAGAATGCGTAAATCTCATCTCATTTGTGGCGAGATGTTGCGATACAGTATGTCGATTCTGATTTAGAGGGATCCTAATGCCGAAAAGGGTTCGATGGGATTTTGAGCGGCATAGAGAAATAGATGTCGCTCAGCCTTTCTAGTAAGCCCCAGAGTTCTGCCACTTCTTAATGGGCGTGATTCGACTGGTTTTTCGTAGAATGTGCGGTTTTGAACCATGCGGACAATGGTAGATTTATCTCAGCCTCAGTTTCGCTACGAATACCTAAGCTCATACCAGTAGCTAAGGGAGGGCAGCCAGATTCCGCTTTGCTGCTAGGCTCTTCTAGTGTCTCGTTATTCTCGAGTCCTCATCTATCTTTATTAGCGCTTGGTTGGTCCTGGTGGAATGTGTCCAAGCTCACGTTTTAAAGGCCACCAGAATGGACCTGAGAGGTCTACATGCACACATACATACAACTAACCGGGCGGGGGAAACCGAGAAATAATCAATGGAACAACTGGAAAGGCTTATCAAGCGATGGTGTATTATATAACGTTTTCCAGGGACGAACACTAGGCGATAATAGAATGCCAAAACAGAAAATACCCGGCTGCACCACTTTCAAGTTTGTTTAACTCGGGTTCTAACGGACCATAATTATTTGCCCGCCTTCCTTGGCTGCTCCTATAGTCGTCGGCCCCCCCGCAATACCGGGAAACCAAATTTAGATATTGAACAACTTTCAATATATATAGCGGCAGAATAGCACCTTCATGGCATATATTGATCCTTGAGGTTAGTATCGCTTCATCACTGGGCAACACTAACCTATTCATGGATCAAGCAACAGATCGAATGAATACACTAGATCTTCTCAAGGCGTACTAATCTGCTTAACCCATTCATTCATTCCCAGGACAAGCGGACACTTAGATGGGAACTAAGTCTTCGTCGACTCGTTCATCTATCGGCCAGCTAGCGACGAGAAAGTAGAATATATACACATGTGGGAGCCGAGAAACGAGGGGATACTTAAGCAAGCAATTGGCGATAAAACAGGCGGACAAGCTGCGGGAAGTCTTCCCACCTATGCGGATAAAAGACTGGGATCTTATGGCGAGAGTTAGTGCCTCTTGCCCTGTGCTAGGCTGTTTGTTTATTATGAGATCCTCCCAGCCCACTTGGAAAGCAACTATGATATGGATTGATATAGCCAAGGAGCACCAAAGTGATACATACGTACATACACAGGACAGTGAGCTTTTGGTTCAGAGCATTGGACAGCGCCTTTACGGTCGTGACGGAAGTGAGATATTATGAAACGGATGCATTTATTTGAAGACATGCATGTCTGAGGAGAAAAAAAAATCTGGAGGGGTGAAAACACTTGAAGCATGAAAGACAGTACTCGGTGAGAATTAGGATGAATATGCGTATGCGTAGTATGTATGTATACTTCATTCTTTATTCTTCGTGATCTCTTTAAAATAAATAAATCTACCGACCTATTCCCAATCAATAATGTTGTTACCGAAACATGATTTGCTATGAACTGCCGAATGGGAATCCGTATTTTTCGCCTGAAAGCGATCCTTTGGGGGGCACCGAGGGAGTCTGTATAGGGACTCGATAAAATCTCGAGACTCTAGGGAAAGCTTACGGAGCGAAGTCTTTACTATTCTCGAGCATTTATTCTTCTCTGAAGCCGCCGAGCATGTTTATGTAAATTGTTTAGAATACAGTCTTCTGGATCGCGTGCGTTGAGCCGTAGCTGGGCGAATGACCTGAGAGGAAGTACGTCTGAGCTGTGTGCACAAGTATATTGACGACAACACACTAGAACAACCCGTGAGAAGTCGAGTCTCCAGTCAGGAACCTGAAAAGATGCAGCATCTGTGGACCTGGAAGCCAACCAAACGACAGCGAAGACACCACAACCCTGCCTGCTAATCGACAAATGCATTCAACACTTGCTTCCGTGCCTATGCCCAAAACTATCACTTATGAACTACATCTGGAGCGCCATCGCTATGCTCGTGATCGGATCCAACACGTCGACTCGTTCAGCATTTACATCTAACGTCAAGGCCAAACTGGGTTCTTTTTTTCCTTTTTACCCACAGGAAGCATAAAATCGTAGCAAGCCAAATCTACATAAAGCAACGCCAGAACGCCTCGCCAGAATGATCAAAATCGTCTCATGCGTACAACAAATGAATCGATGAAGCCGGTTCCCATCTTGAGCGAGAACCTGCAACGCAGGATGAAGTAAGCTGAGCCCGGGGCGGCCGCTAAAAAATAAAATAAGACGCCAAGACCTTAGCAGAAGCCAACACGCCATAAATGCGACCAATTGAGATGTTGCCAATGTAATGTTTCACCGGGTTCAGGTGAAAGGACGACCAAATAGGCATTGGTCCCGGTGAATCGAATCAGGACAACCAGATGGCGGGAAACGTCGAGAAATTGGTGATTGGTCGTCAATGGAAAAGGAGAAATAGGAATTATGAAAATGGTAGGCACTCTCAATCAGAAAAATGACATAGACTATTTAAATGGATAGAGAAAAAAAAACAAGCGAGGTGCCCTCAACAGCATCGTCGCAAGCAAACATAGTAAAAAAAGCGTTGGTGAAGTGAAGCAGGGCTATGAGCGGCTCTCAGGAGGGTAACTCAACGATTGACGTTGACGAAGCCGCGGTATGTACAGTCGCTTTCTCGCCTTCCTTCTCGGCGCCATTGGATGGCGAGCCAGGCTGAGAGTCTCTAGGACTGGTTTCTTCTTCGCTGCCTTGGCTCGGCGACTTTCGGGGACGGAGTTTTCTTCCTTCCGTCGTCTTGCCGTCAACCTCCGGGGTCATGCGTCTTGGGCTCACCTCAACGGCCACCTGCTGCACGGCGACATCCGGGCTAACCCGGAGTCGGAGGGAGACTAGGTCGTTCTTGTGCTCGTCCCGGAAGGCAATGCCTACAGTCACGTTGGGCAAGATCCTCCGCTTCTGCTCACGTCCCCTAGCCCGTCGGACCGCATTTGGGCCTAATTCGTCATCAGTGTCGTCAGCGGAACGTTTACTCGCGCTGCTGTGACGGGATGATGAGCGGGAGGACGGTAAGCGAGGCTTGTAGCCTCCTTGCGGGCCAGAGGGACCCGTCAACGTGCCATTCGTTGCGGAGGGTGAGGGTGGCAGCTGGCTAGATGACGTCGTGGCCTCGGCATCATCCAGCAGATTGGCAAAGGCCCCATCGATGTCGCCCCGACACTGCCGAAGCATCTCCACAATGGTGTCGTGGTCGTATCGGCCACCCAGGCCTTCCTGGATGAAGGATATCTTCCAGGGAGTGGCAATATCAATGACCGGTCCAGAGTCATTTGATCCCGTGCCTTTATTGTTTGGAATGCATGGGAGACCCGTATGTGGACCATCGATGCAGCGAACGGAGGAATAGTGCTCGAAGTTCTATCGGATTATAGCCATCCATTTAAGCCACTAGAACGGTAAGATGGGGAAAGAAAGTAATGCATACATGAAAGGCAATATGGATTACATCGCGTTCTTCTTCCGGCGAGGCATCCACATCGCGAAAGTTTTGGATTCCTGAGTCGGTGTAGACTCTCACGTCCCGCTTGTAAGATTGACAAAAGGCCTGGATTTCCTCAGAGCCTCCCCAGACACGGTTCTTGCCCGACTCAGCCACCTTGGCTTCGAACTTCTGCTGCCGGTCGGTGGGTGTGGGCGCAGGACCGACAGAAGTCGAGGCAGTGCGAGAAGCAGCCGCAGCGGCTCGTCGGGGTGCCCTCCGCTCTCCTCCGACAGCAGTGAAATTGATGAAGTAATCTCGATGGGCATTCATGTGGTTGGCTAGACGTGACCGGATCTCCGCAAAACGGTCCCATATGCCATACAGCTGATCCGACAGGGCGTAATAGAGACAGTTGCCTAGACATGCACGAAAGCACAGAAGTTTATTATCAGAGAGAATTCAACATTGACGGGGGTAGACGTGGCCATTCAGATAGGCGAGTTTGACTCTCTCTCCCCCCTTCCAGACGCGCCTGATGTGGCGTTTACCACTCCAGCGAAGTTTGATTTGATCAATTTCACATACCGTCACCCTTGGTGGGAAGCGGGTATAGCCCCAATGCATCCAAGCAGGGAAGCCGCAGGTTCTCAATGTCAACCTCCTTTCGCCTTCCCGTTCGACTTCTTAGCAGCCTCCGCGTTGTCGAGGGAGTTGCGGGCGTGCGTGCTTCACTGGGAGTTCTTCTGGAGGCGGTCCTCCGACGGGCCATGATCGGAATGATCCTGACACGGCTGGGGGGCACGTCAGCCATTGTTGCGGAGGCTCTGCTCGAAGAAACGCCCTCATCTGTTCTTGGATATGGGAGGGATTTTCCTCGAGCAGAGGTCCACGAGGAAAAGGAAAAGGAAAAGTAAAAAAAAAAACAAAACTAAAGAGGAAAGAGAAGGCGGATGGGAGAGACGTCAGGAGAAAAGAACAGGGTGTAAAAAAAACGAGAGTAGGCAGAAGGGACGAAAAGGAACCGAAGAAGACCAGAGAAAGGGAAGGCTGACTAACGCGTCACGGCCTGCAGACGGTGAAGCTACAGAGACTCTTATGATTGGCGGATCAAACCGCTTTTGTCCGTTGATCTATTTAGGTATAATACTACGTCTTTCTGCCGGCAGATCTTTTAATCGTATCAGACGAAAGAAAAGAAATCGATGCTTTCAAACAAGGGGGATGGGAAGAATAG
The DNA here is from genome assembly GCA_019804575.2 of Pseudotulostoma volvatum. Lineage (NCBI taxonomy): Eukaryota > Fungi > Ascomycota > Eurotiomycetes > Eurotiales > Elaphomycetaceae > Pseudotulostoma > Pseudotulostoma volvatum. The sequence goes on from JAHQZX020005386.1 coordinate 12,078, forward strand.
AAGGATATTGGAACCAGCCAACATCAGAGACCTGAAAGGAGAGATGGAAAGAAGATCTGGAATGACCAGGGGAATACTCGATCGCAATCGACTATATATATATATATAGATATATATTAACTCTAGCTAGGTGCTACCAGCTGTCCTGCGAGACAGAAGATTCCGAATCGCATTTCTTATTGTCTGTATTGATGACCTTTGATAGCATTCAATGTTCCATTATTGAAATGTGTTTATCTCGAATGAATTCAATACCTCTATTGTGTTTGTTCTGGTGTTGGCTATGACAGAACTTTATAGATATAATCATTCCCGGAAACGCTCGATCAATTAGGAACAATGTAGTTCCGATCATCAAATCATGATTGACATCAGACTAGCCCATTGATCCCTTCATTATTATTAGCCACCTCTTCAGTTCGGCCCACCGCCATGAACTCCTGCCAATGATGCAAGCCTTGTCTATTCCTGTGAGAAGTAGCCAACCCTTGACTCCCAATGCGATTTCAGTTTTATCCGCCTTCCCACCCATAAGTTCGTAGAATGCTTTAACGGGATACGATAGGAGTTAGTTGTATGATATGTACATTATTATCCTTGCCGAATGTTCTTGTACCTTTCGCTAAACCGGAGAAGGAAAGGTACGTAGCGCAGGGAACCATATGATTGGGTAGTTCTAAGGTATCATATGATAACCTTGGAAGGCAACCCGTCGGATAGGCCCGCAGCACCCAACCACATGTGATAGTCTACCAATAGGAGTTAGAATAAATAGTCTTAGCGCCAAATCGGAACGAACCCCGCTCCTTCTTTTCAGTTCAAAGACTCTTCTAAGGATACATATATACATGTCCATATCATAAGTAGTCAATTCTAATGATAATAATGAATAGATCGATCGTTTGCTTAGATAGGTAGACAATCAACCATAGTCTACACACATATATAGCTTTTCAATTCGCTGTCGAGTATCTTAATCAACTAGTGTTGATTGCTTGCATACATACTAGTTATTCTACGCAGCAGCTACAGCCTCATTCTCTCTCATTCACCGTTGAAGTAATCTCTGTCGAATGCTATACTCATCTGTATTCCTCTGAAGATAAGAATGACTACCAACCGCATTGTAGTCTTGGGGTAAGACATCTCACTTACAGCTGCTGGTCATTCATTCATCCAATCTCAGCACTGGGTGCATGCTATTACTCACAGAGATTATAGGGCTGGAGTCACTGGCTTGACTACCGCCTATCTCCTCTCCAAGAACCCCTCGAATCAGATCACCGTCGTCGCGAAACATATGCCAGGGGATTATGATATCGAATACTGCTCCCCCTGGGCAGGCGCAAACTTTTTCCCGTGCGTACTTCCAATGGCAGCACTGGGCTGAGACCCGTCCAACCAAGAACCCCGGAGCATTAACAGAGCAGCAAAGGGTCGGGCCTCCCGCCAGCCACCTCGCTCGGTGGGAGAGAGAGACTTGGGCGCATCTTCTTAACCTAGTGCAGAACTGTCCTGAGGCGGGCATTCACTTTCAAGGTTAGAAACGGGGGTGCTTGACGGAGACCCTATCTAATGTGCCCAGAGGCACTGACGTGGGAGAGGTTGTAGATGCCATCATCTATAACCGAAAAAAGGACCAAGGGTCTGTCACGGGCCAATGGATGTTGGAGCTCATGAAGGAAAATCCATGGTACAAAGACGTGCTGCCAAACGTACGATTCCACATTCTCTCCTGGATACTACACTATAGGTTAAACCATCAGCCTACTGAGCCAGCTAACCTCCTCCCATAGTTTCGGAATATTCCTAAGGACCAGCTCGCACCAGATGCTGACAGCGCAAACTTCTTTACCTCGGTGTGCATCAATACGGCCATCTACCTTCCCTGGTTGTTAGGCCAGTGTCGGAAAAACGGCGTCGTCTTCACAAGAGGCGTTGCCAAACACGTGGCCGATGTAGCCAAGGCACACCATTCTGGGAAGCTAGCCAATCTGATAGTCAATTGCACCGGGCTGTCTGCGAGGCACCTCGGCGGCGTGATGGATACTAGCGTCTACCCCTCCAGAGGTCAGGTGGTGATTGTCCGGAATGACCCAGGTGCGATGTACTCAATTTCTGGTACTGACGACGGAAGCGACGAGATCACCTATATGATGACTCGCGCCGCAGGTATGTCTTCACATCTTCGCGCAAGCAGATACCAAAAGAATATTAAAAAGAGGCCGACAAAACCGCGAATAACAAATAGGAGGCGGCACCATTCTCGGTGGTTCATACCAGAAAAACAACTGGGATCCAATACCCGACCCTCATCTAGCGATCCGCATCATGAAGCGGTCGGTTGAGCTCTGTCCGAACTTGGTAGCGAAGGGCAAAGGCATTGAGGGCCTCGACATCATCCGACATGGCGTCGGTCTGCGACCACTGCGAGATGAGGGGCCCCGAATTGAGAAAGAACAAGTTGATGGCATTTGGGTCGTGCACAATTATGGACACGGCGGATACGGCTATCAAGCATCATACGGCTGTGCTGCGATGGTCGTCGAGCTGGTAAATCAGGTACTGCTTCAGGAGGTAAGGCCAAAGTTGTGAAGAGAAGGTGCTACATGATCGAAGGACTCATTTTTTGGTTACGAGAAATGACAAGCAGTAAACACATACATTTACATATACCTATATAGAGAGTCTACTTTTAGAGATACCTCTACATGTCTATTATCCATCCATCTATCTATCTATCTATCTATCTATCTATATATATATATATATCTGATGAAGTCACTTACTCCAACTCTCCTCTGTGTTTTCTTTTCTTACATTTACCGATTTTCTATCTCTTCCAACTTCCAAGCCATCTCTTTCTCTCCGCCACACGCCCGTTTTCTTTTCTTTTCTCTTTTCCCCCTCCCCCAAAAAGAAAGACGGTGAGGAGAAACGCGTAAATAGGGAGAGCTGGTCAAGCTAATCTATATATAGTATGATAATAACTCATTCCCCCTCAGAGTCATTATTCACCAATGAGCCAAGCGCCAAAACCATAACGTCTTTAGGATCCGACTTTGTCCGTTTTTTTTAGAATTTCAATTTATAAATCAACATTCCCCATAGAAGACCTATATTTAAGGTATTAATGATTAGGGAGTCAACATGTTAAGAACCCTTGATGTATTATTTTCTATTAGTAGCCTATTAGTTACTCCGTTTGGCCGTTTTTTAATCACCCCGTCCATCTATCTGTCTAAGTACATTACTCTCTTAATATACGCTTGACACCTCTCGCTTGGGCAAATCATGCCATCAGCCAAACCGACGCTTAGCCCTGTCACCAGGTTGCAGATCAGCTCGTTCGCGAGCCGAAACTGCCCTCGGATCCGATCATCCCCTCCGCTTGAAGATGGAAAAACAAAGAAGTGAGAATAGGTCCAGTACCATATTATTATTCTTATCATATAATTGTTAGACGTTTCTAGGTACTTATTCGTTAGACGGTAGACCTTGATAGTTAAAAGAAAACCAGTGATCTTTTCGATTATATACCGCTACTTAGACCTTTTTTTTGTTCTCTCTCGGATAGATTCACAACGAGAAGAATATCAACTACTTACTACAGTTACCCCAATTATACTAATGGTGTCACACGGGTGTGATGATTTGTATCATATACATCCTGGCCTAACCCAAGTTACCTATATATGTAGCTGGTGTACCCAAAACAATACCTAAATCGATAAATAAATGAGAATGATATCATTGCTTGGGAATCGATGTAGAGCTATGTATATTCTGTTATCACGGGGATATTCTAGGAATACGAAGCTCCGAATTCTACCTCCGATCCCGTAGGTATACTGTTATAGACTAGAATACCTAAGATAGGTACACATCCAACAAATCAGAACGACTTGATGAATAGGCGATGAATAATTGCTACTTTTTAACCACCTAAACTACTTACTTAACGACACCAATACCAACACCCAATAGATAAATACCCTCATCCTGCACCTATCTGGTTACCCATAGCTATCCCTGTGCATATATGTGTAGCACCTGCCTAATCGATATGCATATGTATGATTGATAATGCCTTATGCCCGGATACCTAAACATGCACAGTAGACACATACCTAGCTATAATAAATACTGCCCTGAATACTTATTACATTTTTCTCTTTTCAATGATCAGGTTATCGGTAAAATGAGCCAAGGGATCCATCGATCTGTTACATATACCAAGGCTCCTAGTGGGTAACAATAGATGAGAGTGTTTATTTTAATTTTTAATTTTTTGGTTTTATTTTCTCTGTTCTTAAATGCACTCATAGAAAGATAGATGGGATCATAGGAGGTGTACATCACCGCACATAATTTGCTAATGGACTTACGAGTGAGGCTTTTAAATTTCTACACGTTTATTAGGCGCCTATTCTCGGATTACATCATTATCTATTATGCGTTTTCCCCGGAGGTTCTGCAGCATGGCGCCATCGATTTAATATATTGTGGGCACTCATCATCATCATCATCACCGTGCCTATAGCTAACCTACCTACATCATTAGTCGTAAAACTAGACATAGGGCAAAAGATCCGAGTCTCCCCGGTCTCTGCTACAAATAGTCAAGTGGTGGGCTGGCTGGAGGTCGCGTTACGATCGTGATGCCTTTGAAAGATCATTGAGATATGGGAGTACATATACCTATATATATCTATCTCTATATATTTTATATAATATATAAAATAAGAATACATCATATATCCGCGATCTCCACGATCTTATCGCTGCTTCTGGAAGCATGGCACGACCCCCTTTACCCACCGGTTCTGACTCCAATGACTGGGCTGAAGAAGCATTGAATGCTATTGCTGATATTACTGCCACGACAATTCGTGAGAAGCAGCTTCCGGAAGCAATACGTGTGAATAAGACGACAGCCACGGCTGATAGCAAATTGATTCTTGCCACTAGATTTCATGAATCGGATATTCCTATCACTACGGTCGATGATATCTTCTTAGAGGAATACGTATATGGGACGAACGCAGAAAAAGCGGCACGTCAGGCAGGAGAATCAAACCCAAGCCGAAATGGTCAGCCTCGCCGCAGTAATGTCCGTTGGGTTGCCATCATGGTTGCTCTTTCTGTAAGTCATGGCGTATTCGATGCTTTCAATATTGTCTCATTTCACGCAACAGAGATACCCCTTTTAGACTCCTTCAGCTAACACAGATCGGTCTGATCCCAGCTGAGTCTCTTTATTGGTGCTCTTGACCAGACAATTATGGCCACAGTCATACCGACCATCTCAGCAGAGTTACACGCAGGGACAAGTTATGCCTGGATCGGGGGCGCATATCTTCTAGCGAATGCCGGGACGGCAAATATTTGGGGGAATCTCTCTGATATCTGGGGACGAAAGCCTATCCTCCTAGTGACTGTTGCGATTTTTTTCGGCAGCTCAATCATATGCGCAATGGCAGTCAACATGACAATGTTGATAGTGGGGCGAGTCCTGCAAGGTGTTGCTGGCGGCAGTCTCATCCAACTGGTCACAATAATCATTTCGGATCTCTTTAGTGTGAGGTAAGAATACTTCTTCCCGACTCAAAGGGGCCTTCTAAACCGACAATGAGGCAGGAGCCGAAACTTGTATCTTGCTCTCCTTGAGTTTACGTGGGCTGTTGCTGGCGCTGCAGGACCGATGATGGGTGGCGCTCTGACACAAGCTCTATCCTGGAGATGGATTTTTTGGATCAACTTGCCTCTTTGTGGAACTGCTTTTCTGCTTTTGCTGTTCTTCTTGGATGTTCACAATCCGAGAACCAAGATGATAGAAGGAATCAAGGCCATTGACTGGCTTGGCGGTCTCTCGATTATAGGGTTTACCCTGCTGCTACTCGTCGGATTGGACCTTGGCGGCACGACATTTTCTTGGAATTCCTTACAGGTGATTTGTCTGCTTGTATTCGGCTGTCTGATGCTGGTTGTTTTCATATACAGCGAAAAGAAGCTGTCAAAATACCCCCTTATGCCCCTTGACATCTTCAAGCAACCTTCCAATGTTGCATGCTTGCTCGTGGATCTCACTCACGGTATTGTAAGCTGCTTTCAAGCTCCCCCCCCTTCACAAACATAACAGATGATACTCTCTCTAATAGATATGGCAAAGTAGGTTTTCATTGCCGGAGATTATTATCTACCTTTATACTTCCAATCAGTTAAGGAAGCATCACCCCTTTCCTCTGGGCTCATGATTCTCCCTATTCTCCTGACTGAGGCTCTTGGAGGAGCCATGTGTGGGTATATCATCCATCATATAGGCAGATACCTTGAATTTGTTTGGCTCGGGGTAGCTTTACTCACCATCGGAACTGGTCTGTATATTGCGCTCAACGTGACCTCTTCACTAGGTGAGATAATCGGCTTCCAGATCATCGCTGGCATTGGTGCAGGGTTTCTCTTCAGTCCGCCTCTGATCGCTATCCAGAGTGATATATCGCAAGATGACACGGCAGCCGCAACGGCCACATTCATCTTCATCCGCAACATCGCAACATCAATATCACTCGTCATCGGCGGAGTTGTATTCCAAAACAGCATGCAACTGCGCAAGCCCGAGCTCCAGGCTGCCCAGCTCCCACCGGACCTGATCGAGGAACTGGCGGGAGCATTAGCAGTGGCCAATACAATGACCATCCGCACGATCAAGGACCCTCTCCAGAAACTTGCTGTGAAGGATGCGTTCGCTTGGAGTCTCCGAAACATGTGGATCCTCTACACGTCCGTGGCTGCATGTGGACTCGTCGCTAGTGCCTTCATTACGAAACATCCGCTGAGCAAGGAACACACCGAAACGACAACAGGGATCAAGCCGAATCGAAACCGCGTGGCCATCGAAATCCCCGCATCCGAGCCTCCCGCTGTTGGATGATTTCTTCTGTTTTCCGTTATGTCATGTGATGCTTTCCAGCTACATACGTACAGTGTATACTTCGCAGCCTTTAAACAGCAAATTTATTCATGTTACTGCTACGAATATGGATCGAGATCTTCAGTCACAATTTGAACGGGCGATGAGATAATCGTCGTTCTGGCGTGTTGAATCCCTGACTGTCTCAGGAGATCAACGTTCAAAGAAATTTCACCATGCCCCGCCATGTTGATGATATCTATCTACTGCTCTACTATAAGATAATCGCAGATACAACTGTCATGAGAAGGAGCTAGGTCTTGATGATTATCCTTTTGGCTTTCTTATCTACTGATAAATTCCGATGATTATGTGTAACATATATTTGTAAAGATTTGAAAGTCGGCTGAAAATAAGAGCAAATCGAGATCAATTTATCTTATATGCAACTTTGAGTAATGAAGCCTTCCCGTAGAGAATCCTGCCATAGATGTATGCACTGTACATACATGGTAACGGATATGGTCTACATTCTAACAGATGATACCACAACCAAGCCTCAAGGGGGTGTAAAAAAGAAAGGTAAAAAACAATTGAGAGCACGAGAAATGAGAAACGAAGGATTCCTCTAGAAGGTTTCCCATCACCGGTTCTCTCATTCCTTTTTTTCGATGATCAGGTTTTCAAGAGCCGATGGGTTGGCACCAACGAGATCCGTGATCTTCTCCCCCTTCCTAAAAAATATAAAGGTGGGCATGGCGCGGATACCAAGTTCCTGTGCGAGATCTGGGACCTCATCAACATTGAACTTGAGAAAGTTAGCCTCAGTGTGTTTGTCGCTGAACCCCTCGAATTTTGGCGAGATCATTTTGCACGGGCCACACCACATCGCGTAGCAGTCGAGAACTGAGAGTTTATCTTCAGCAATGGCGTCGGTAAATTCTGCCTTGCTGTTCGAAGCACGTCAGCCGCGATCCCTTGATACTGGAAAACGGAAAGAGATAAGACTAACCTCCGAATTTCTGTGACAACCATTGTGGCGAAGGTTCCTCGAAATGCTTTGAAGGTAGAAGAAGAGAAATATCGGGCTCTGACGATGTTCCTTTCTGTGTCAGGACCAGCTATGAATGCGCGTCTGAGTGTTGCGATGGCACCGGCTGCCGATGATAACGCGGTAGTTGTTGGAGAGGATTTAAGAAAATAGCGAAGAGCGGCCACACCGGCTTGATTTATCCTGCTGTAACTGAATGAGACTTATGGAAAATGGATGGATGAATCAGAGGTCAAGTTGAGGAGGGGTCCTTTTTTATGTCGCGGTAGGCTGAAGGCGGGGACGGAAAGAAAAGGTAAGCTCAGATCCAAATGACGTGAACAGTAATGTGGCCATCGGATTATTTAATCATAACTTTCTAGAAGGCACATGAACTAGGGTAGTTACGGGAGACAGCCAGGAAATAATAATAGCTTTATTCCGCCTGGAAAGAACCAGAAATATCTCGCAACGATGAAAAGATAGTAGTACTAGTCGTTTCCATGCCAATTTATCACCTGTATAGGTTTGATGGGCAGCGAAGGTAGGTGGCTTACTTCATAATGTATATGATGCTATATTATTAAAGTATTGCACCACGGCCTGGCCTTTCGCTTCAATCCGGATGACCAGCTTGATTAGTAACCCGAAGGTGATGTATCCGAGTAAGGAGTGAAAAAGAGAATAACCTGGTAGATCCTTTGTATAGTACTTTGTATGTTATTAACCACTACCATATAACAGTACTATACATATCATTATTGTAGCGGAAGGATCTTTCGCGAAGGTTCGGTTAATAAGTTGGTTGCACTGCCCTGGAGTGCTTGGCGTTTTATTATCTCTGTCAGGTGGCTTACCCTAATTTGCGCCACACCCCTAAATGGTAAGGATTCTCTCTGATCTATATATAGCCTTGCTGGCGTAAATAATAAACTATATCCCTCGTGGGGTGCCTGATATGCGGGCTGCTGATAAGACATGGTTTATGACAGTGTGGCTTACGCCAGTTTGCGCCACAACCATGCTCTGGTCACCGCGGAGTAGAAAGCCATTGTCACCACCATAGGTAAGGAATCAAAGGCCAAATATATTCATCCCAAGTAGCATCCAATTCTCTATACGTATGTACTTATTTTCTGCTGATTCTTCTATTTGCGGAAGCCTCATGTGCGGAAAAACCACGCGTTTCGACATTAACCTCATAGCGCCAGCCTTATCCTCTTTTACATGCCAAGTTGATGTTGCTCTTTGCAATTATTATTAGTCAACTCTACCTTAGTACTAATTTCTAAAATCATCATCCCATATTTTCGGCATTGGCAAGATAAAATAATTTTACTGTACCGAATTCTAAGTGGTAGGCGTTGTGCTATCCGAATCTGCAAAATCATGGCTTTTACATTAGTTTTACTCCGCGCTGTCCCAAAGCACTCCCAGAGCAGGACAGAGTGCCAGCGATGGCTGGCTGTGGCGGTGCACTAGTCCTTGCCTAACCGAGATAAACCGTGGAGCAGCTGAGGCTGCCCTACGAAAGTTGGCTAGTCTCAGTCCTCAGACTCGGCCCTGAGAAAGTTCTGGTCGCGGATTACCTGTCATATTAAATAAAAAAAAAAGGATCTCATACATGAATATATCTATATGTAGTTACACCATGTTAGTCAACAGAATTATTTTCTATATGACATCGTTCTCAGCCAGTTTAATCAACTAAAAGTAGCGAACTAAGTAGCACACAGGATCCTAGATGCCCCTAATAATATACATCAGTGTACCCGTTCACATCAATGGAATGGGAGCATTAGTAATAAGGCGCCTTGATTACTGGCACTTGGTTATACGAGACGAGCTTATTAGTCACCAGTCTGCTTATCTCAGTTAGCGACTCAGGACGGCGCAAAGCTAAACTATATATATGGCTTAGGTTTATTAGAACCAATAGTCAGGTAGTCTGCGCACACAAATGCATGATTGGATGATACTTGTTACAATCTTCTAATCAATAAGTTAAACTGGGGTTTTGATCCGATATGGTGGGGGAAGCCTTGAACCGGAGTAGCGGACATTTCTAGGTCACGTGTTTATTTGATCATGTGACTCAGGTAGAGTACCTATTCAAGCGGGTGTGAATACCATGTATGGTAATATCTTGCATTTGTTCCTCACATAGATTACACAGAGTACCTCCATATTTTCTTATTATTTATTATTATCAAAGAATAATATTTAGACAATGCCTCCTGTCATGAGGCAAGCCCATCACCCCAAAGCCACTAGACGGTACGCCAAGGGGAAAGCGGGACAGCGGCTTTCTCCAAGTTCCTCGCCATATCTCAGATGATGTTAATGCTGACTGGATGACCTACCAAGTCATCCATTGGGCCTTTTGGCGGTGGTGTAGTGGTAAAGTCAGCACCCGCTGCCTCGGAGATGATGAACTCGCTTGCGATCCATTATGGCCCTTGAGGGATGGACAGCCTGTTCGGGAGGCTGTTGAGTACCTTTATTCAAGACTGCCGAAAAGATGATAGAGCAGGCTGTACGGGTTTGCAGTCCCTATCGTCAGGTACGCGTTTCCGGGTTGTCATGCGTCATTCGCATTTGAAAATGCGTCTAGCCATAACGCCTTTTCAGGTGATGCATTACTTGTGTTGAATATGAATCTTGGACCCGGCGCAAACAGTCCATCTTGAGAGACAGTAGAGTATATAGGTCACCGGAAGATTTAGTGACAAGCTAAAGTGGTGGGGCAACCCCTCATTTGGGAAAGTTTGGTAATTTACTATAATTTATTGACACGTGACCCGTATTACATGTGTAATTTACGGAAACGGGGTGAGAGATTGGCGGACATTCTCAAGGGTCCCTACCAAAAATGTTCCAACTTTGACCCGCCATCAATCTACCTGAACGCTTAAACTTACAAAAAAGCGGCCTATTTCCAAAATAGTGCATCCATTAAATAATAATAAAATAGCTCTGAATACAAGATATCAAATGTTGTGGTTGGTTAATGGCTGGTTGAAGTTGGGGGTTGATCTGCTCCGGTTCAAGGCTTTCCCCACTGTACAAGAATCAAAAGACAATTAAGAGGACTACAGTATAGAACAGGGCTCTCAATAAGTCAAGTCGGTGCCTATAGGAAGGAATGGATGGAGCAGGCACTCCGGAATAGGGCACAGACGGGCGCAGGCGTATCGGGCACAGCCAGGATGGAAATAGAACCCGGCCGTAGCAGCCACCCCAAAAAGGCTGGCAGGACGATACTACCAGCTCAAGGTGGGCCATGCAGCACACTTACTGAAAACTCAAGCTTGAGAGAGTGAAGAGTGTCAATGGTGCCGAGAGCCGAGGGAAACAGTCCGTCATCTCCTTGTCGAGTGCAGGGAGTGGCGCAGGCAGCGGGAAGTCCTATATCGAGACCTTAGAAAAGCCGGCATCATGGAGCCGTCGAGGACAGAAGAGAGCCCGGAGGCCCGGCTATTTGGAAACCCCAAAGCTTCGGGGCTATCCTGCGGTTTCTAGCAAATACGACAATAGGATGTCCTTGGGGAGGTCAAGGGGAGACAGATAGGGCTAGGAGAAATAATGAGTGGGGTCTAGAGGCCCTGGAGGAGGTAGCCAAGAGGTGGGCGAGGAAAAAGAAATTTGAATGGTCAAAGAAGGGCAAGACTGAGGGAGAGGGCTGTCATAGCCGAAAGGCTGGATACAGACGATAGTAATCTTGATTTTAAACAATAATAGGCTAATGTTATTTGGCTGTACAATGGATATTTGGCCTGTACGCCTAGACTCTTTCAGGCTTAGCTTATTGAAAAGAACGGCAGAATTCCACGCTACGCGCGATCAAATATGAGAGTGTACACTGGCATTATTGGAAAAAAATATTAAGTACGGTGGTAACATAGTGGTCTTCATTTTTTTTCCCACCCGCCCGCCTGCCCATGCATGTTCAGTGTAGTTATCCTCGTCCCCGTCCCCGTCCTTGTTCCCCTTTACCCGCCTCAGCCTGTGCAGCTCTCCGCGCGGCTCCCCGACCACCTCCTCGCCTACCTCGCCCACTTTCTCGTCCCCCAATTGCTTGCTCTGTGTATTCAAATGCTGAGGGCTCCCGCCTAGTGCTGTTAT
>JAHQZX020005387.1:0-24086 GCA_019804575.2 Pseudotulostoma volvatum
CGGGCACCCTGCGCTTTGGCTTCATTCACAGCCTGAACAAGTTCAGGGTAGTATTCTGCCGTGCACATCAATGCCTCAATTTGAGTTGGCTGTTTATTGAGTTCTCGAACAGGATGTAGGTCCTCCGTACATAGCAACTGGTTATTCCGGGTACACTCCTTCAGGCGCTGGAGCCTTGCTTTCTCATCGTTCCTAGCTTGTATCCCTCGCTGATTTTTGGCCTTGCTAATTGCCAGCGAAAGACGTCTCTCTGCTTTCCGCAGCGCTTCTACTGACTCTTCCTGGTCCCTGATTGCCTTCTTTTCCCGGAGGTCTCCTACTTCGGCAGACGGTCCTCCTTTGTGAATACTTCTTCTCGAAGCCCTTTTGCGTTTACTTTCGTTACGAATCCTCTCTTGGAGGGACGCATGCTCTATAGACTTAAGGTGAGCTTTCCGAAGCTCTATACCAACTGCTTTTATTGTGGATCGGAACAGCTGAACAGAGGGATCAGAGAATAGCGTCGGATCTCGGTCTTCTAGGGCTCGTACTTTTGCAGTAGTGCTCCACAGGTCTTCGGGGCGGGAAGGTGGTAGTGATGGAAGATCCAAAGCGCCGCCTTCTTCCTCCACATCATCAATTATTCTCTTTTTTTTCTTCTGATAGGCTCTCATCTTAAGACCGGCCACATGCCTAAATTTTTAAAAGCATACAATCGCATTCACGATTGTACGCTTTTTCATTGCTTGTCCCCGAATTAAGGTAAGACCCTGAAAAAAGGAAGAGATAGAGTATTCAGTGTTGAGACTGTGGAGAGCGAGCTGGACTGCCAGATCATGGTAATGTTTCCATGGCTGAAAGATGCCTGCATCAAGTGGCTGCAACACATGCGTAAGATGCGAAGGAAAGAACAATAGTTTTTTGTTTTCCGCCGCCTTCAGCTGGAAAGAATCTGTTCTGTGGGATTCATGTCCGTCAAGTAATAGAACCTTCTAGGGTTTATCTAGCCCGGCGTGAGAGTGCTCGATCAAATGGTCAAGATACTCCAACGCAATCTGGTTGTTTGTGTACCCTGTAGGTGAACAAGCTGATCTCTCAGTTTCAATCAACTCCTCAGCTAGCCAATTCTCCATTAACTTCTTCCCAGGAGTAATGATGAAAGGCGGCAGAGGTGTTCTTCCATCTGCAATGATGGTTTCGATCACGGCCAGAGACATCCGGTTCTCCGGACTGGATATATAATACTCTTTTATATCAGCTGGAACAATCATATGTTTTCTTGCAGGGTACCTAGCTCGGACTCCTGACTTATCTATATTAAGAACATTTTTTCCCCTTGTAACCTTGTATTCGGCGAGGGTATCACGGTATTTGTTGAACCACCCCTTAAAGTCTTCTTCAGTGTGAGAATCAAGCCTTGCATGAGCAATTGGCTTTGTCTTAATTGTGTGGAGATTTTTGTTGGCATTGAGCCACTTCGTGAACCAGCTCCAAGACGGAGGCGATTGTGAAGGGGATTGCGACTATGGATATTTACAGTCAGAATTACCGTTGGAAACATGAAAATAATCTAACGATGCCTTACCTTTTTCAGATGAGCGATCGCTGAAAAAACCATCTTATGCGACGCGCCCAAACCCATCTCTCATTGCTCATAGCAGTACTGGCGGATGGCCTCCTCTTGTGCCTCACTCAGTATTTTGTTGCTACCTCCATGTCTGTTATATACTCCCTCAGAGGTCCTTTGTTTCCTCTTCGATTGGTATATCGCTTGACGTAAAGAGTCCTCTTTGACATGGTAGATTCTGGTAGCAGTAGTAGGATGCTCTCCAGAACCCTCTCCTAAGGCCCATAAAAGCGCGTTATTAAAGGCGCGGTTGTAGTCTTGTTTGGTGAGATGGAGCCCATAATATCAAGGCTCTATTTCCAATAATTTTTTTGGATTATTAGAAGTGCAATGATGGAGGTTAAAGACGTGTTATTTGATTTTGGTTTATGCGAAGCGTGACACTTGCTTCCGCCGACTACAACCTCCCGACAGGAGTGATAGCGCCGTAGAAGGCGGACTGACGATTAGTTGTCAAAACTACAGAACAACTACAAAAGCAATCTACTGTAGGTAAGTCGAGTTGGTAACCCTTAGATGATTTGATGTAGCGTCTTTGCTCAGCCCCAACTTTCATCCACTTCCGGCCCTATCCGTCTCCTTTTTCATGCGCTCGAGTGAAGCTTCGATGCCTTCAGAATTCATGGTAATGTGAATTTTGGCGTTTTACACGTCTATATTCGGTAGGTATCTATTTCTCCCGCTGTACCTGCCACCGTTCCCTAGCTCCAAGTCCTATTCTATATCTCAATCATAGGTCGTATACCCGTATCTGCTCCCCGCACGGCCTGGATATTCTATGTAGATTTGCTGTATACCAACTATTACGAAATAATGCTTTTCAACTTTAGGCCCGCCGAACCGGAACCCAAGAGCGAAGGCAACTCCGTAGGGATTCTTATCTCGGATATAAAGACGAATTAGTGCATAGCGGGCTGTGATAAAGTAGTTATAAGCCACCGAGTTGGAGGGGCTGTGATCCCAATTGGCTGAGGGCAGACTCTTCCGAGCGAAGGGTCGAGAGACTCAACCTAGAACCGAATATTATTCTCACCAGAACATCAGCCAGCCTGCCATATTGCTGGCAAGAATCCGAAACCTTTCCTATCCGAAGTTGGCGGGTTAGTATATTATCATATTGTAGGGTAGGATGAGGTGCTATATATGATATTTGCAAGCGTAAAGAGGGCACACCCGACTTCGCTTTCATGTTAGAGTGTCTGCTTTCTGGCCCGACTGCATAGAACATGTATGCTCCAACACCGTCCGCCACCAATCATACTATGATAGTACTTTCATGGTATGCTCACAGTTCCTTAGGATGACTTTCGGAATTACTAGTAGTTCTGTCATGATATTGCACCTCGATCTTGCATCTAGTGCTGGCTCATCACGTTCTGTGATTGCAAACCGACAATTCTTGCTGGTCGATGGCTGACAACGTGATGAATAATCCGCATCTTCAGTCTCCTTGTGGTGGCGAGGCTGATCAATTGTTCTGGGGCAGCTCTGGCTTCTATCATAGCTGTGATTGGCTATTTGGCAAAACCTGGGATTGCTACTAGTACGTACATACTATAAGAGTATCATATTCAGTAGGTGCCTATTCTGACATTGACTGCAAGTTATCGTGGCATGATTATTAAGGCGTTTAAGGATTAGTATAATCACGATCAGTCATGGTGGTAACATCAGCTCTATCCCCCCTTAGGTGTGGTGATTACCAGTGTTCTGCAATAATCTATTAGTTAAATAACATAATACACGCCGGAATTGATGGCAGTTAACAGGCACTCAGCACTAAGCTTCCGTGAGCCAGCTTTTCATCATCATATTGCTATCACTCTGTCCTTCAAGGAAATTTTTCTATACTCCCCACGAAGACTGAAGAGATATAAGTCAAGTGGGAGAAGGAAGCAGGGGAGAAACAACAAGTGAATAGAAGGAACTTTCTGTTCCATTATCTGTAATGTCGCATGGAATGCTGAAGATAGATAAGATTCGCTGTAGGTACGGCAAAACCGATTCTCCATTCTGTCTCCCGTAGCATTTTTGAATTGCTGTGCCGGGAGTATACTAGAGGAGAACAACAACGCCAAATAGATCCTCTCTTTCATCCTCCGCTCTCTATGCATGTATACATAGCCTTTCCAAGCTTTGCGGTTCCACACGTCATGTGAAGTTCAGCCGCTCGACGGATACAGCTCCTCCCGCAGGGCGACACCGAGATCCTTTCTTAAGTCATCCAGTTTCTCGAGGTACTGCCGGTACTGGCCGTCATTTTCAACCTTGGCCTTGATGCCTGTAGAGCGACCGTGAGTCTCACGGCCGAGATACAATCATGATAGGATAGCTGCGGAGAGACGTGCTGAAGATGGGTTCGCACCTTCAAAGACCCGTACAGCAGTGGGAAAGTCATCGACTCTGCGGGCAGCCCTTAGAGCAGCGGCGAGGACCTCGACAGAGGGGACAAGATCATATGCGAACACATTGTTAAGGTTTCGCTGGCAGGACAGGAATAGCAGTCAGCTTATGATAGAATATTCTTGCCGAATCTGTTGTCGTTCGCTTTCGATAGGAGCAATACGGAATGCCGATTTAATTCTTGAAACAAAAAATCCGAGTAGTAGCAGCATACCTGGAGCTCAAAAACGTCTTGCACCGAGTCGAATTCCTTCTCGTATCTGCAATTGGAACATCAGAACCTCTTCTGGAGTATGGGGGACTGGGTCTTTGGTGTTTGGTAAGATTAAGGTTATCGTCCAGAATGGGGCGTCGCATACCTAGCAGAGAACTCCTCGTAAGTTTCCTCCTCATGGCCAGTAGTCAAACGTCTTGAGGCTGTGCTGAAGTTGCTGGCGCTGCCAAAGCTAGGAGCAATGGGCGTTAATGTACCCATAAAAATTGGCCGTGTTGACTGGGCAAGGTTTGAGGTTTTGTAAAGGGTTGAAGGGCGGACCGTTCTCATCACAATACGGAAGAGAGCGGTCGACGACATTGGGACGATACAGACGAAATCGGGATGGGGGAAGCTGCGAAAAGTTCCTCGGAAGTAAAAGAGGGCGAGGGAAGTGGCAGCAGTTGTATAATAATGTATGTATAGCTGCAACTTTTATCGATCGTAATAAATACTACTACTATAGTACTATTGTGTGTGTAGGAATTGATGGCGGGTTTTCTCGGGTTAGCGGTGCGTTACTGCCTGAGGCCAGAAAAGAGCGGTTCTAAAAGAATGAATAGTGAATAGATGACAAGCTTCGCTCATGATTTATTGTGGGCTTTATGGAGGCAGTGAAGACATCACAACCCGGGGCCATCGATCCCGGAGTTGAGAGAATACTGGGCTCTCCGGCTAGGCGAATTGTCGCTTAATTACTATGTAATGTACATATGCCCTGTACAGTACAACAATATAAGAAAGAATCAAAAAAATGAGCTGTAAACCCTCCGGGTACATTCACTCATTCTACTTATTATTCGATAACCATGGATATTATCTCGGCTACTATAGTGAAGGAGCGCTTAGCATCCGGCCTTAGGCCTTTTATGTTAAGATCAGGATTAGAGGCATCAATTTCGGATCGATTGAAGCCACGAAATGATTCTGTATCCGAGCTTAGAAAGAGGTCACTGTAGTAAACATGGTTCAAATCTATTAAAAAAAGATTTCTAAACCCACAATGGAGCTATGATTGGTGACATCTTGAACTGGAGTAAAGAACCGGCCTCACAACGCTTTTCCTTAATATAGCACCAGCATGTTGTTGTTGTTGTATTATTTAACGTCTTTCAGCGGTCGAAAGGCTGCATAGGACGACGGTATTACTAGTAATATACATAAGACACCATTTGGCGCCGGAACACCATTAGCATGTGTTAGATAAGCGGCTTAGAGTAAAGATACCATTACGTCGTAAGAAAAAACAGTGCCCCTTTTTATGGGCGAGTGGTATTCTATCTAGGCAGACCGACTAACCACCCACCTTATTTTACTAACTTAGTTCTAGTCCTAAGCGCCAGATTCAGCAATCGCTAGCAGAGCAGGTGGGGTCAAAAAGCGGTGGCTGAGGAGGAATAATTGAAGGAGCTGATTAGGTGATAGGGCTAAACGTGATGCCTTACTACTAACTATCAATCTAGTACACAAGACGGAAGCCAAAAGCAGGCTGAACGAATAAGGTGATATAAAATACGCTGTAATCTATCGGGTCATGTGCTATGGAGAAATACCAATGCATTATTGGTACTAACCCTAATACGGTTAATGAACAGCTAATCCTAATTTGGTTGGATACTTGGTCGGGATCTCTTTAATTCTGCCGACTGCCTCTCAATAAGTCAGGTCAAGTCAAGACTTGGTCTAACTTGACTTGACTTAGTCAGACTTGGTCATTGACTTGGTGACTTGATTAGTAATCCGAGTTTTGCTATGTTTGGCTGAATTTTGCTACTTGGTCACACCGCTAGTTAAGCCACATTTTCAGCCCAGTCGATTTATGGCTTAAGTCAGTACCCACCAAGTTACTTGATTGACTTGACTTGGACTTGACTTGATATGACTTGACTTATTGAGAGCCCTGTTACTGAGACATCGGTCGGAGGAATTTAAAGTGTACTCAGATTCTGTCTTTTCAAATCTTGTTGTGATTTAAGAGTCCAATGAATGGAAGTCTCACCGAAATTTTCGAGGAATATAGAAATCCATTAACTTTATGAAGGCAAAAGACAGTGAGAATCTATGGACTCGATTCTTATCTACTATCCTATGATAGGAAAATAGATGCAAGGAGACCTTAGCTCCTGAAAGAAACATGGGGAAGATAAAGAAATAAGTAGCATATCGAAACAAAGGAAATGCCAGTATACAAGGGGGGGCGCAGGAAGGCAGGGTTGTACAATACTATCACTAAATAGGAACTCTTTGTGTCCTAATTACGTTGACAGAACCGTTCTTATATAGCCTCGCGGGAAAGCGTGCAACCATGTCGGAAGATCGTCAGCGACGGCCTGACATCTTCCCATCCAACACACCTTTACTATATCCTGCAGGTATAGCTCCAAGGAGGGCAGGATGCGTAGCAGCGGCCCCGTATGGCCTCGCAGGGCATAGTATTTGGAAGGACTCCAGCGGTTGTCGGTCCGTAACTTTAAGATACCCTTGATGGGATGGCGCCGTGTGATGATGCATTGCTCCACGAAGGTAAGATCCTGAAGTTTACAGGGATAGTCCTGACACATGGCCTTATTGATGCTATTGCCTGATGAGAACTTAGGGATGCCATTATTACGGATAGCTTCATAGCGCCCTGAACAGAAGGACCGCAAACCCTCTCGGTGGCCGCATCGATCCAGTCCCGCCTACTTGAGCTGTCCCAGGATATCACCGCAGTCATCCACCCGTTTGATTTCGGCCACATTGCAGAAGATACCACAGGATACGCAGACACCCGCCGAGCATATCCATCCTGGGTTTCCATAAACAAGCTCACAGTGGATCAAATAATAGGCACAGAAATAATGGGTGGGAACTGTTCAGCTGCAAGTTGATGCCTATCATATTCAGTTTTAAGCAACTGAAGAGCATTAACAATATCAAATCGGACAGTTGAAGAGGATGTCTTGTCTAATGAAAATAACAGAAATTATTAACATGTATAACCATTTACATCCTCTTCAGCTGTCACACCTGATGTTGTTAATGCTTTTCAATTGCTTAAACCTGAATATGATAGGCATCAACTTGCAGCCGCACAGTTTCCACCTGTTATTTCTGTGCCTATTATTCGATCTACCTGATGGTAATGTCGGCAGTAGTTGCAGATCACAGTTCGCACGTTCATTGTGGAGATCTGTACACAACGATCTGAGCGCCAACAGAATTAGCTATTCCATCGTCCAAGGCAACTTGAAAGTCATTCTCGAAATTTCTCTTTTGAGATTGGTCAACTCTGCGGATAAGAGATGGAGAAAGATCATCGGCAACAGACTAACATTTTCCCACCTCCCTTTACTGCATCTTGCAGGCGTAAACTAGGTAGTTCGCGGAAGCTAGAAGAATATGAACATCATCTTCTTTGGAACTATCTCCCGCAGCTGCAGTTTGCGGTACCGAGAAATTCCGGACTCGAGGCCATCTCCAGATGTGCTTTTGCTACATATACTTATGCTAGGGAAATATGATTAGTGTGTTCAGTGTAAGCTACTCGGTGTGCAAAATTCCCGGGTAGTTTGGTGTAATTTGGTCAATCTAGGCAAGTTGGACAGTGTAGTATAGTTTATTCCCGAAACTGCGCCACATGCATTATTCCCAAGCTTAGATGGCAATATTCTCGGAGAGAGGTTGTTGGAAGATATAGTATCCTCGGTGACAATATTGAGGATACCAATGACAGTCATGAGAGTCCTTCCTCCAGTTTCTTAACCTTCAACTCCTCTGTCGTGTCCTCCTCGGCCTTGTAACTGGAATCGAACGCACCTCTCGCATTCAGAGCTTTATTAACCAAGAATCGCACCGGTAGCACGAGCCGGAGAACCGGATTTCAAAAATACAGCGGCGAAAAAGGGCTTGTGAATCCGATTCTGAGCCCCGCTCGAAGAAGAAAAAAGGTTTCCGGGATTAATACCATGGAGCGTATAGGAGACAATATTTTGGCAAAGGCAGAAGCAATAAAGGAGTCATCTGAGCCTCGACATTTACAACCGGTACAAGAGTCTACGGATGGATTCAAGTGTTCAAGAAATGGCCCGGAAAAGGTACAGAAAGAGACGTTGATAGAAGCTGGCGAGTTGTATACGATAGACTTTCCCAATAGACAAATCTGTGGCCACTGCATAAAGAAAAATTTCCAAGTTACTCTATGGTATCCATAAACTATGTCGAGTGTCTCTGAGACGCGATTTTCTGACCAGCATATTTCCAAGTATGGAAAGCTGTCTTTTTAAGAGGTCAAGATTGTTTTTCATCCGGGAAGTATGACCTCAAAGCAACTCCTCCATCTATCACCTTCCGTTGCAACCTGGATGCATGCCCTGAGATTTAATGCATTCATCAAATATTATATATTATTGGTAACATTGCCGGTAACACTGCCTGTCAACAGCACTAACGTACGTTGAATGGTTAAGCTCTAAAGCGCGTCTACCCATCAATCTTACTGGTAATAATAATATTACCCCGTCGTAAGATAACTACCTAAATTTCCATTTCCCTATGGGTGGATAGAGACATGTATATTCGTAGTCGTTAGGTGGGACTATTGGATCTAGAAATGCGGAGAAAAAGGTCTTCTTGGACATAGTCTAATAACGATAATACTATAATCTACTTGATGTCTCTTACGATTTTGAAGTTAATACGGTGCAAGGTGCAAAGAGACAGGTTCTGTCAGTATAACTAGCTGTTTTCCCATGCTATCTGCGGGGTGCTTGGCATGGGTAATAAATAGCGAACCTGTTTATAAATGAACTACGTCGGCGTCTAGAGGAGTCCGAACTCTACACCTTGAAGAACAACAATGCCGTGAAGAAGAACGGCGACGCCATGGGGAAGAATAGTGAGGCCGTGAACAAGCCGAACAACTGAGGGAGGAAAAGACTCCAAACTCAGGACACCACACTTCCCGAGTTCCTCAATGCTTGCCATGAGCATTTATTTCCCGGTCTGACCATCCAGAAGGAGGAATTGTCAACGAAGGGTGATCCGACGAATGCAGACTATAAACTCTGCCCGGATAAGATCCAGGAGTGGACAGATTTCTCACAGGAGCAGATGGTAATATGGAAGGACCTTACGGACACCGATTTTGTTACCGAGCGCCATTTTACACCATTACTTGCATTGAAAGAATCCAGCAAAGAGGTGCAACGAAGGATGCTGAACTCCGAGCTGGATTTAGGTTATTTTCAACGATATACTGTGGACTCGCGGGTTGCCTCCGTCATCAAACAACTCCATCCAAACCCTCAACTTCGACAAATGTTTTGTCTTAATGGGGATGTTACTTTCGAAAATCATGCGAATACTCTGCCGGACGAGTCTAGAATCGTGACAGAGATGAGCTCTTTGGGCTTAACGCAGGAACAACCACGTCGCTTAGAGCGCTTAGCCGCGAGGTGATCAGGGGAGGCTAGACGGTCGGCTTCACCGCCGGAAAGGAATCAGAGGCCTGTGCAGCCAAGGCCTCCTCGGCCTCGAACGGACCAGTTTTGTGTGTATATATCTGTGCCAAAAGAGGATTTTGGCGAATCAACGAGCTGGACCGGTGATCTGAATAGCGATAACCGGTTGCATCCGACCACACTTGGTCAGGTTTTGGCCTTCACTCTTCGAGCTTTGCGAATGCCTCTGCGAGACCCTGGTTGGAGGAACTGGGTAGTGAGTCGACTAAAAACGTGGGATATGGTATACGACGACCTTCTCGGTGAAATCTCAGAGAAGGATATTCCATCTTCCGACTACAAACCGTCACGGAGTCGGATTGAATACTGCCGTGTGTCTCCTGTGAAGACCAGATCGATGTCTGCAATGCCTACATCCTGTCATCCGTTGGACGGACGATTGTCGCCTGATGGTGATGATAATGATGATGATGGTGGTGGTTGTGGATTTGACCCGAATACTCCCTGTCCAAGGCCCCGAGGCTCCCAGTTTCCCCACTCACCAGCCTTCTTATCATCAGCGGTTTCCGCAAAATCGCAAGGCTCGAAGTCCGAAGGGAAGTCTTGGCAGTATTGTACACAATGGTGCCTTCGAGGCTTGCACACGGGAGAAAGACTAGATCAAAAGTGTCCTAATGTGTTGGACCATGGAGTGGATCGACATCAACTAAACCCGATGATGCTTATTGATTTGTTGGATCAACAACTCTCAGGTACAAGTCACTGCATATCCATGGGATGCGCGGGGCCCTTTTCAAAGTGACACTGTGGTCATACGGATATACATTTGTTGGGAAAGGTGTACCAACCGAGTTTACTGAGTGCTCCAAGCATGAGGAGTCTATGTATTCGCACCTTATTCCGATTCAAGGGGTTTTCATGTCGGTATTAATTGGGAGCCTGTATCTTCGTCAGCAGTTCTCGTACGACGGCATCGCAGAGATCGCTCATTTGATGTTCATGAGCTATGCTGGGAGGACGCTGGCAAAGTGGCATGAAATTGATTCAACAAGCTGGGAAGTCTTTGCAAGAGATTCACAGACTCGGTGTGCTTCACAGGGACCCAATACCTGGGAATATGGCCTGGAATGAGGAATGTCATCAGGTAATGTTCATTGATTTTGAGTGGGCAGAAGCTAAGAATGGACGAGTGACGCTGTGACACTGGGATCCATTTCACCTAACCAAAGACGCAATCGAGAAACCAGTATATGGGATAAGAGCCCAAGCAAACATTCTAGTCACTTTGAGCGCGAAACACGACGTATGAGACATGAATTACGATCATGAGGCGCAAAAGAATGGAGAATCCTTGATGGACCAGCGCAACTTGATCAATTCTAGGGTATCTGAAATGTGTAGCATGGGAGGCACGAATGTATATATTTATTCTGAATACTCGACTTCCTCTCTGTTATCTCATATGCACTTATCATAGTGAATACTATCTGTGCAGGAAGAAGATAGAAAATGACAATATATTTATCTTTCTCTTATTCTTTCCTCCAGCCCCACCACTTGTCAATATGTGACTGCCCGCTAATAGACGCGAGTACCCCCACTGAGTGAACCAGCAGGGGGATCTTTGGGGAAATATTCGGCTCTTCGTGGCTTGGGAGGGTTGGCACTGATTAACAATGGTTGTACTTGGTGTCCGCTTGTTTTTTATGGAGGCTTTTTTATGGCGGTCAACCTTTGGCTTGACAAATTTGATTCTGGAAGCTGAAGCTATCTACACTCATGATCGACACACTAGAGAAAAGAGGGATTAGAGTAGAAAGATAAGAAGCATTAATAGGCAAAAGGGTTCGGTGAATATTAAGTGAATAGAAATTACTTTACAGTTCTTCGTACTTGATGAAATATGCTGTCCATGCTGCCAGCTAGTGCTCTTCACTGTTGGAGGGAGGTAATCACCAATATCTGATAAGTGAGGGGCTATTATTATTATTATTATTATTATTATTGAATCAAGATTATCGTCTGTATCCAGCCTTTCGGCTATAACAGACACCCGCCCATCGGCTTGTCTCCCCATCTCAGTCAATTTGCATTTTCCTCGCCCCAGTCCGCCTCACTGCGCAGGGCTTTTGGGCCATAAATGCCCTCCTTGATGTATTACCTCTTCCTCTTGGCTACCTCTGCAGGCGACCTTCCCCGTCTATATTTCCTCTCCTTCCGCCTCCTCCAGGGCCTCTAGACCCCACTCGTCGTTTCTCCTAGCCCTATCTACCTGCTCTTGATCTCTCCGAGGGTACCCTACCGTCGATTTGCTAGAAACCGTAAGATGGCCCCCGAAGCTTTGGGGTTTCAAAATAGCCGGGCCTCCGGGCTCTCTTCTGTCCTCGATGGCTCCGTGATGCCGGGCTTTCTTAGGTCCCAATATAAGACTTCCCGCTGCCTGCGCCATTCCCTACACTCGACAAGGAGATGACAGTAAGGGGCTAAGTCAACGAAACTCATAGCTATTAATGGGCAGGATAAGGGCTGTATTGCCCCAAGGCCTCTGTACGCGTGTGGTCTTCGCGTTAGGTTTGTTTTGGGAAATATGGCATGAATAACTCAACCGGTGTGTGGTATAGCGGATGAGCCAGACTATGTCCATTATTTTCTCTTATTTTCTTTCTTCTCATTTTTTCCTACAGAAGAAGAATTATCCATGGAGGCAGGAACTTCCCCGCAAGGAACCCTCTCACCTATAAGAAACTTCCCTTGACTGTTTAGTATTTTCATTCCTCTCTTGGGAGCTTCCTACAACGCCTAGGATCTTTCTCAGATCCTCAAGCTATAAGAAGCCCCTTCTTCTCTGCTTTCTTGTCTTTTTCCTCTTTCCTTCCCCAAGCTTGATCTTTTCCTATATAGCTGCCTAGAAATAGAGATAATAATTCTTTCTTTCTCTTCCTAGATTGAGCGATCGTTACATGAGGAGGCAGAAAGCTGGGCATGTGTCAAGTTGGAACATTACAGAACCGAAATGTGATGATATCAAACCGAATAATGGATTAATACACTATTACTATGATGGTGCAGTTCACAAAAATACTAAGTATGAGGGAAGAATGAAGGAAGAAAAAGGTTCACAGAACATGAAGAGTTCAAGGTTAACTTGGAATGGCAGGCGGTAATGGCAGGCAGAATACCACAAAGGCGAAGCCAGGATGGTCCGAGCTAGGAGGCCGGTTCGCTTTGGGTAACGCAGGCTAGGGCGAGGAAGTAAAGTGCTTCTAAGTAAAGTGCAGTGCATGATGGGTCAGGCGTAATTTACGTGGGCTATTTTATTTCGAGTATGATACCCATTTGTCGTCCAGAGATACTAGTAACTACCATTCTTGAGCCAAGCTGTGAGCAGAGAGGAGGCGAACAACAAGAAGTTATTGGATCTCCACGACGAGCGTGTATATGGCTGGACCTAAGTATATAACGCCACCAACCCCCAAATCTCACCCAACTTTGGCGGAATATTTTTTGACTACTAAGTCTGCTCTACCACTACATGGGTGACTAGCCGACCTGACTTACGGTATAATGGTTATTTCTGCCCGACAGTGGCACTGCCTATCTATGCACCATATATAAGCGAGGTCTCGGTCAGAATGAAGCTGGGAACACCTGCAGGTGCCTGAAGCCATGGCTACTAGTATCAACGCCTTCGCACTCTTTAGTGAATCCTATCACGCTAACAGAGCTATAGATCAGAGAAGGTTTATTTATTTCGTGAGGCGTGAAAAGGTTCGAACCGACCAAACTGAGGTATACGACCTGGATACTAGAATAATTACTAACCTTCACAATAGTGTACATGTGTTAAGTTAGGTAGGCAAGCGCTGCATAACGGAACGTCGGCCCGAGGTTTCCGTGCTTGATATTTGGATCTCGGCTCATAGAGATACTTTTATACCTATATGTATGTATATATGCATTACTTAATTAAGTAGGTACCTATATAGTACCTCCGCCTCGGGTCGAGTTTACAAGCCTGGAGCATCCGGCCCTCATATCCCTTAATTATATAACCAAGACCTGGAACTAGCTGGTCTTCGTTCACAGCAAAGTCAATGGTCATCGGGTTCAAAGATCACATCGTGAAGACCTTCGTGACATCGTCCTGCGACCACGTTGCCAATAGCTTCAAAGATATATGTAAGATCTCTTTGTAGGGAACCATCTTACTAGCCGACTTGAATCCTTCTCACACTCATCCCAATTGATCCCCTCTGTCAAGTATAGAATTGAATAGGGCAGGTGGAAGAATCATATGACTTTCGGTGTTGAGAGACAGATCATCCCATTCTTCACAGCTATCCCCCCGGTCTCTTCTTGCATTATTGGGCGCAGACATGGCTTCAGGCAAGAGTCTTTGGCGGTTGCCGATGCCCATATTGTGCCTTTAATAATGGTACGGTTTTTGCATTTCTGTGGTGGCCTTGGATACGCTAGCCGGGGTGGTGACCCTTTTTGCGAGTGTTACCTAAGGAAAAATCACAGAATCAGAAGCCTGAAACGGGTGTCCTGATGATCATATTCTAGTACAGTGGTGGGGATAAGCTGCCTGCAGGAGTTCCTTTGTGTAGGGATACATAGTATGTAAATACAACGCACCATTTCGCTTACGTCGAGTATCGAGTCAAATCTACGATAGATTTGCACTTGACATTGGAGGCTCTCGAACCGAAGGGATAATAGCTATCATTCAAATACCCTAGTGCCTACGTCTTTCCGCTAGGTCCAGTCCGGACCTTTTTGAAGCAAGCAAATTCCCCTTTGGTCCGATCTCTTAATCTCTTAAGGATAGAGCGCATCTCACCAAGCTCGGCCTGTAACTTGGTTCTTGCTTCGTTGTTCGTCCGCCGATCCAATTCGAGATAGATCTTGCTCTGGATCGAAGAGGCATCTTCCGTGACATACTGTGATAATGTTTGAACAATGAATTCAGTATCGAGGGTTGCTTGCATAAGGGCAGGTAGGGAGTACTTGGGCCGAGACTGAAAAGCTGTGAGCAAAGAGGAAGAGATTTTGGTGAGAAGGTGGGTGAGAACGCTGGTCAATAGCGGCAGTGATGAGGGGCCCGGGCCACTACCCGGGTTGTTAGGTGCGATGAGTGGAATAGTTGTTGTGATCTCTGTGTGAACGAGGACGAGCGTAAGCATCGTTGCATAGACATATGGGCGCACTTGATCCGGACGGTTACTGGATGGAACCCAGTCGGGGGCTGTAATGCCGTTCTGGATCGTTGAATCGAGGGTGGCAATCGTCGGTTTGGTATAGGATTGGAAGAGACGTGAGTCAATCTGGCTGAGAACATCACGGATCGTCTTCGCTTCTTCGGTCAACTTGACGGAAAATGCGGTTTCGAAGTTCGTAACTAGCTGTGGAACGAAATCGGCCTGAAGGGTTTTAAGATTTGATAGTGTAAGGAGCATGCGGATATTCTACCTTACGTCAGTTCCCTGACCCAGAAAGAATACACGACATAATCGAAACATACCCTGTTGCCAGCATCGACCCTGTCAGCTATAATCGCTGAAGTCGCCTTGGTCATCGCTATGGGTCCGACAAGAACCCATTCATCATCGTCCTCTTCCGGTTTTAAAGGCCGCTCTGCATTCTCAACTAGGCCACTTAAGGCTTTGTATACGCCTGAGACAAATTGCGTCCGTACAATTTGCAATAACTTTGCAGGTGGCGGAGTGACCACATCTACCGTTCCGGACTTGCTCATCGCTTCCGAGATGTAGAGAATCTTTTGCATCCCTGCTAGGACAGCACTTTCAAATGCCATAAAGAGACCTGGCATTCTAGTTAAATCCCGCCGTTCCGGGTCGCGGGTCCAGTCCTCCAGCATTTTGCAACTCTCTGCATCTTTGTTCCATGCCGCGCATACCGCGCGCACACAGCGCTCCCTAGCAATGCTGACGAGGCTCTTTAACCGATCGTAAGTACTGCTTCCACTGGATATCGGCCCTAATGTAGTCATCTCACTAGCCGCTGTCCCAATCAGGATCATGAATTCGCTAAGATAGTGTACTCCACTTAATGAGTTCGAGTATGGTGGCCAAAACGCGAAGTCTTCCCAGGTTTCCCCTCGTTTAGGTGATGCAGGTGGGAGATTTTTTGCATCGAACTTGAAGCGAGTCTCAGGGGGAGCGGGATGACTAACCGGAGTAGGCGGGATTGGCGTTGTCGGTGTAAGGAGAAGAGATAGATCTTCAATTGGAGGTTCGGCAAATAAGGAAAGGACACTTTCTCGAATCAAGTCGATAAGCTCGACGATGCCGTTTTGGAGCTGCTTGACCCCGTCACTAGAAAGGCGATGGTGCTTGCGACTTTCTCCTTCGAACCCTACCGGCAACATCTTCTGCTTTGTGCCATGTATGAAGGACTGTGCAGTTTCCCAGAAGTCGATTGCCTCGCCTAGGAGTCCGTTCTCCAAGGATAGCAGTTCGGTCAGAAAAGTTTGGATACCTTCCCAAAGCTCAACTACCTGATCTGTATCCAAGGCTTTTCGCAATTCTGTAGCACCATCTCGCGTAGGCAGCCGGAGGAATGACGCTGCAACTCGAGGGGTAGGCTTCTCACTAGCGGCCAGTCGACGCCTTAGGATCTCAATTTCCACCCTGGATCGCTCACAAAACGTTGTAACCTTTGTCCTGATGAAGTCGTATTGACTTAATAGCCAAATCCAAACTGGGTTGTCTTCTACTCCAAGCTCGAGCAAAGCGCCTATTAGTTCTATGTACTCCTCAATCGCCCCAGATCGGGACATCGACGATTGTGTTGCTTGCACATTGCTGAGACGGTACCATAAATCCCGTTTAAACAGTTGTATTTGTTCCTCAACGTCAACCAACATCCGCCCTGTCACCAAGATCCGGTGGATTTCCTCATCCGATGGCGGCTTGGCGGCCATTACCACGCTGTCTGCGAAGACCCTCACCTCGCTTGCAAGAGTTTTGGCTCGCCTATACTCCTCAAAAATCGAATCGTAATGGTTTTCCTTAATGGATCTGGAGAGCTTTGTGCCTATTTCATAAACGGTATGGTTCCTTTCTAAATCATTGGCGACTGCGTACAGTCCTTGTTCGAGCTCGCGGCCTCCCAATGCAGGGCCCCATAACTCGTCGGCTTTCCCCGAGACTTCGATCAGTGAGGCGCAGATGCCCCTCATGCCATAATCGCTCTCTTTAGTGAGAGCATTCTTGTTTAGGTCGATATCAGTTGTCGCTGATGGCGATGGACTAGGAACTCCAATACTCGAATGTCTCATGTGCCCGTTTGCGCGTTTCGTATTGGGACGAGACGAATCCTGCTCAGATGCTTGCTTTCTCATTGCATTATAGACACTGTCAATAGTGGCCTTGGCTCGTATGAACCGCTCAAAATTTGACTCCACGAGCACTTTCAATGAAGCTGATTTCTGGTCAATTGACCACGATAAGTATTCAAGCCCTTCGAGGAGGGCATGAGTTGAGGCAGTAGAGTGAACTTGGGATAGAAAGAGCGAGGGTGAAAATGTCGTTGACGATAAAAGGAAACGATTTCGCAAGCGCGGATCGTCATCAACTAGCAGGCCCTTCTGCTTTAAGACCTTCACCACGCTGTCTGTGGTCCCCAAAGGATCCGGTTCATCTTTTTTGTCTGTAAGATTGCTAGCTCTATAGGATCCAATACCCAAGCCAGATTTGTGGCCGCTGCTAGTGCGTTGAAGTGCAGAGTACCTTAATTTCGACTGACGCTTGGGGTTTGTGGAGCGAACCGTCTCCTGTTCCGACTCGTCACTGTAATCCAGCGCTGCCGGCCATTCCTCGGGATATGCGGAAGGTAGATTGTAGTGATTCATAACATCAATATCGTCTGCCATGCTTAGAGACCAGCTGTCTAAAAAGATAAGACCAAATGGCGTTGGGTTGATAAATAATGCAGTTCTGTATCCTTATATAGATATACGAGATGTCATAGCCTGGCCCGCTAGCGGAGTCGCATAAACTGTTGTGACCCTGCTGTAAACTACAGTTAGATCCTGAGGATTGTTATTGGATTGATTCTTCACAGATGCATTCATATCATACGTACGTCGTTCAAGCTTGATGATAAAAAGTAACCACCAGACCAGACCATACTACCTAGGTACCTACATGGGATAAGTCCCCAGTGACTGTACTACAGATGATAGTGGTTAGTACCAGTACTGGTACCAGAGCAGTATAGTCCCCAGCTAGTGTGGAAGTGGAAAAGACCGTATTACGTAACTCCGATAAGCACTAACTATGATTGGTATTGTCCGAAACGCGGAGGGAACACAGAAATCCTGCATCCGTTTCCGGAATGAAACACCCGGAGTGACCCGCGAAGAAAAAGACATCGGATGACAGGAATTCATTCAGCATCGGGTTGGTGATGCTCTGCATCTTTTCTTTTCCTACCAGATCATATCCAGGTAGGTAGTAGCACCCTTTTGCCCAACTGGACCTTCTTTCCTTCGGTCAATCATTCTGGTCATGCTCGTTATTCCTCAACGTCATTCACCATGATTTCTGTCCGCGCCTTCCTTCCCCCCACCCGTCAATGCCTGCGGGCAGTGCAAGGCTCCCCGAGTTGCGCATCGCAGTTCTCGCAGGTTCGCCTCCCTCTTCCCTGAGTATATCCGAGCATAGCCCAAATCCATGTCCCAAATACTGACAAAAATTACAAAAATTAGGTCCGAAGCTATGCCGCCGTAGCTAGTGACCCAGTTGCAAAGTTCAAGGGGACGAAGGGTTCAGATGTATGAAATTCCTCTCGCAATTCTGGTTCCAGTTAGTGGTGGGGAGTTGGGCTGCTTTCACACGCCTCGACCTCTAGGAGGTTTCCGGGATCATGCAATCCAATCGAAACAATAAGAGGAAAGTGAGCGATAACTAAGTGCACACCTTTGGGCAGGGAAAATATACCGTAACATTGATTGAAGGCGACGGTATTGGCCCTGAGATTTCTCAGTCCGTGAAGGATATCTTTGCCGCTGCCAAGGCAAGTGGAGCGTTAAACTCCACTCCATATTAAATTAACAAAACTAACTTCCAGAAAGGCCCCAATTAAATGGGAACCAGTTGATGTCAACCCGATCTTGAAACACGGACGGACTGCTATCCCAGATGAAGCCATTCAGAGTATACAAAGGAATTATGTCGCGTTGAAGGGCCCCCTCGCTGTATGTTTCCATTATCATTCCAGTTATTTGAGCAGGGACTCAAAGCAAGATGCAGACCCCTGTTGGAAAAGGGCATGTCTCCTTGAACCTCACTCTTCGTCGCACCTTTAACCTTTTCGCCAACGTTCGCCCTTGCCGCTCAATTGCAGGATACAAGACTCCCTATGACAACGTTGACACCATTTTAATCCGAGAGAACACCGAGGGAGAGTACTCCGGTATTGAGCATGTAGTTGTGGATGGTGTTGTCCAAAGTATCAAGCTCATTACTCGCGAGGCCTCAGAACGGGTTCTACGCTTTGCTTTTCAATACGCCCAGTCAGTAAACAAAAAGAGGGTTCGCGTTGTGCATAAGGCCACGATCATGAAAATGTCCGACGGTCTATTCCTAAACACCGCTCGCGACATTGCCCGAGAATTCCCTGATATCGAATTTGATGCCGAGCTGTTGGATAACACTTGCCTCAAGATAGTCACCGATCCTATACCCTACAATGACAAGGTCCTTGTGATGCCAAATTTATACGGTGATATCTTGTCAGATATGTGCGCGGGTCTCATTGGTGGCCTTGGGCTGACTCCATCTGGCAATATTGGCGACGAATGCTCTATTTTCGAGGCAGTCCACGGCTCGGCCCCCGATATCGCCGGTAAGGGCCTTGCTAATCCTACTGCACTTCTTCTGAGTAGTATCATGATGCTGCAGCACATGGGTCTGCATGACCATGCTACTCGGATTCAGCGGGCAATCTTTGATACTCTAGCCGAGGCCGAGGTGAGTTGAAATCTCCCCGTTTCTTCATTTGCTAATCGCAGTATTAGTCCCTCACCGGCGACCTCGGTGGTAAAGCAAAGACCCATGAATATGCTGAAGCCATCATTAAACATCTGTAAGAACTGGCGCGACTTTTATATATATAAATTTGTCTCTTTTAGACCGGTCTATCCCATAAATCATAACCCTAGCAAAGGCCGACATAGAATTATCTTTTAGTAGCTAGCGTCACAACAAAGGACACCGAATTGCTCCAGGCTGGCTTTGGTTGTATGTCTACCCAACGCTATCCTGCTTAACTACATATTTGTCGGATATTGGAAGGCTTTGGAGAAACGCATTCATTTTGTTATCATGAGTGGTTGCCCCATGAACAACAGAGGAAGGAGATGGTTGGGCGTGTCAGGTGTTTTCTTTCAAATTGGTTTACCGTGAACGAGGAGGGCGGAACCCAAAGCAAAAGCATACATCTATGACATAGACGGTATTCCTATTGAAATTAGGGAAGGACGGAAGGAAACAGGAAAAAAGAGGGGGTGGAAAAGGGAAGGAGAGAGTGTATATATATACCTGGTGATAATATGTTGTATGTACCATAATTAATTAACAGAAAGGGTCGCGAAATTACCGAATGGTCAGGTCAATAACACTTGTATTTCATTATGTACTAACCTGTCATGATTAATATTCTGGAAGGCGTCATAAGCTCAAAATAGTCACTCATTTTGGAGACGTGAGGTATATTGATATCATTATCCGGTTTACCGATCAATCATGCGTTGGAATAGCATCAGTATCGTACATAATCGTCTATAAAATAGCTGTCGGTGTCTAGCTTTTGATGGTGTATCACAGACAGAAGGAGACAATAAAACTATATTGGAAAGGGAAATACTGAATAATCAGCGCCGTCGTCCGGTCCGTCTTGTTCCAGCAGCCGTGCTTGCTCCAACTCCTGAGCGCGTTTTGTCTTTCTGCTTGGATCGAGAACTCTGAGTTCTTGTGTTCCTGATCGCTGGAGAGCTGGCTGCTTCCGCCTTGACGTCTTCCTCTGCCTCGCCTTCTTCTTTGCCCGCTTCCATATCTTCCTCGCCCTCTTCTCCATCTGCGGCCTCTTCCAACTGCTCATCTTCACCTGCAGCGCTTGCATTATCGGACGGTGATTTCTCAGAAACCATTTCAATTTGAAGCCGTGTAGAGCGCGTGCGCCGAGTTGTTTGCCGCGAGTGATTGGCCCCGCGTCCTCGAGGGGGCGCCGGAGAGGAGCGTGGCTCTAAAGAATAAATGGTATAGAGTTAAGCTGCCTGTGGAACCGCTGCGTCATCAATGATTACTCACCATCCGTACCTGCGGCGGTGCTGCCTCTTCGTGACCCTGGACGACCCGAAGTTGCAGGTGACGCCGATTGCTCTGCCGCCAACCTCCTGGAAAACATCAGTTCGCCATATTCGTCTTCCGGCAACTCGAAAGGACAATATTCCGATTCGTCGGAGTCTTCCGTGATAATCGAGTCTTCCTATCATAGGACATCAAGAATGTCAACATTTGCTCGCCGGGAGAAAAGCGGTAATTCTAACCCTCTCATCCAAAGCAGGAAGGTTGTATAACGTCCTCAGTTTCTTCCAGATTCCTGGGATTCGCGTGTGCTCTTCGCTGGGAGGTGCATACCCCTGACTCTTCATGTACTCCGAAATGGCCAGCATCCGGAAGTGCTTATGCATGCCTTGATTAAATGACACTCAAGCGATTAGCAAAGCCATAACGAACGAGAAGAGGACGCTTCTTGATGGACGAACCAACAGGTTTCCACCTGACAACACCCTTTAGGAGGGATGTTTCTTGTTCATCCGTCCACGGATCATTGATTAGGTCGTGATCAGTAACTAGCTTCTCACTGGTCTCTCCTTGTATTGAAGTAGCAACCGACGGTTTGTCTTGAGCTAATGTCGCCCGTGTCGAAAGCTTAGGCTTCTTCTGTGGTGGCATCATGGTCAAACACGCTTGTGTCTCTGTGTTATAGATGGATCAGACGGGTATCCAGGCCAGATATGACTTGCTCTCAGTTCCAATAATAAATATTATCGGTAGCTCTTGGAATCACGTGGCTATGTTTCACGGAGTTCTTGGCGTCTGTGTCTTTGGCTTCCTGCTCATTTTTTGTTTACATCCACATATTTCTGTCGCCTGCCGCAGTATTGTTGCTGTTGTCGACTTTTTTGTCACGTAGTTTATGTGCTCTAAGAGTCTAAACCATGCAAGTTTAGCGTGGTCAAACTAGGTTTGGCTAGCTCCTAATTTAAGAATTATTCGGCGGCGATTCGGCGGCCAGCCTTTCTACCGCTACGGCCCCAGCACTTCCTGCACTGGGCGGCCGCATGCGCTTCATGCTTCCTTTGAATGCCAGTCATACAGACGCCGTAGGGCAGCCTTCCTGTTCTTGATCCGGAACTCAGATTCTGGTGTCACACCGAAGGCTTCACATCCCCTTCAATCATTACGTCTCTGAAGATCAGGCTATTGTTCTCCCCACCCAATGGCGTTGCCTTCCGTGCCGGGTTGTCCGTTACCGGGGCGTGGAGTACACGGCCTCCTACATGCGAGGCCGCGCATGCCTTCATGAAGGCCTGCAGGTCATCGGCGACGCGTCGAACGACTTGGTTTCCTTTGCGGGCGGCTAGTATCTCACCGATCAGGTCGTCCAGTCAACTATAGAACTTCCTGAGAGAAGCCCTGGTTCTTTCCCGTTCGGCCAAGTCAGCTTGGTACAGCTGGTCGATGAAAGTCGCCCCAGCTGCTCCCTCCTCCGCAGGCGTCACAAGC
This sequence comes from Pseudotulostoma volvatum, assembly GCA_019804575.2. NCBI lineage: Eukaryota > Fungi > Ascomycota > Eurotiomycetes > Eurotiales > Elaphomycetaceae > Pseudotulostoma > Pseudotulostoma volvatum. The sequence continues at coordinate 22,522 of JAHQZX020005387.1, forward strand.
GCAGGGTGTCTTGTTCCCAGCTTTGCCTGTCTTGGCGGCAGCATCTCCTGCAGCCTGGCCATTACGGAGCTCCTTTTCATTTGTGCCGCAGTCGCGAAGCGGTTCGCTGTCCTTGGCTTTCTCTGCTGCCCCAGCAGCAGCACCCTCCCCTTCTCCCTCATTGGAATCATCACGGGCCCATTTCGTCTCCAGAGTACGCGCCTTCGCCACTTAGTGCTTGGGCATCTTCCTGGGGCACTTGAGGCGCGTTATTGCCAAGCGCCTCGCGCGCAACGCGTGCTGAGATCTTCTTTAGCTTTCGTGCTGAGGGCCCCTTTTTCGTGGCCTTTACGGGGGGCGTCCTCGCCCGTCTCTGACATTGTGCAACGATTTTGTATTATATGGGTTGGAAAAGTTATATGGTTGGAAAAGGGTGTGGGAGTTTGTTTGGGTTTTCATTGTTTTACGTCTTTAAGCGGCCGAAAGGTATACATCACTAGTAATACCGTCCTGTGCAGCCTTTCGGCCGCTTAAAGACGTAAAACAATGCAACAACATAACAACTATGTCCACTATGACCTGTCCCGGCACACGTTTGGGACACATATACCAACACATGCCCACAAGACCCCCTACATAACAACTATCATATATTTCGATTGCTTAATACACAATGTCAGAGACGGGAGGGGGCGCGCCCGCCAAAGTCTCGGAAGAGACATCTTCAGCCCCAAGACGCGCAAACTAAAGAAGATCGCTGCACGCGTCGCGCGCGGAGCGCTTGGCGCCAGGGTGCCCGGATCCTGGAGAGGGGAGACGCCGCTGCCGGGACCGCAGATGAGGCTAAGGATAACACTACTAGCAAACCGCTACGCACTATGACGGACCAGGCTCAGATATGGGTCACATGACCCACAAGTAGTTTATTTACCCTCTGTTCCGTTTTATGTTCTACTTTTCTCTTTCCTTTCTTTTCCTTACCTTTGGATTCTAGTATAGACCGCGCTATAGCTAGTATCTTCAGTGCAGTACTTATGCTTCAGGATTGGGTCGTTACATGCACCTGCAACAGTAGTGGAAAACCGCCCAGAGATAGCTAGGTCGAAGGAGGTGCTGCAGCCGAGACAACAGACAAAGGAACGACAAGACGCCCAGCCAATGCAACGTCAGCGAAAAGGTGCCCGGGGGTGGGCAGAAAGATAAACAACCTGAGGAAGGGGGAGTGGCTGGGGCCGCCTTCATCGATCAACTGTTCAAAGCCGATATGGCGGAGCGAGGAAGAGTCAGGGCCTCTCTCAAGAAGTTTTACAGCCGTTTGGATGACTTGGTCAGTGCGACGCTGGCAGATTGCAAGGAAAATCAGGTCGTACGCCGCGTCGCCGAGGATCTGCAGTCCTTCATGAAAGTGTGCGTGGCCTCACATGTGGGAAGCTACGGATTCCACGCCCCGGTAGCGGATGCCCCGGCACCAAAGACAACGCCCAAGCAGCGTGCCACGCCCAGGCAAGCTGTTACGGGATAAAGACCTTTGTTATAACTAACTAAGGTTTCCTATATACAAAAAGGTTTTGTTGAAGAGAAAACAA
>JAHQZX020005388.1:0-24081 GCA_019804575.2 Pseudotulostoma volvatum
AACGACCAGAGGTTAGGATGTAGGAGTGGTTCTAGCCTTACGCGTATCAAGCGTAGAACCTAGTATACTACTACAGTGTCCTATTTTCTCCACATATACTTAACAGAATAGCAAGATATATGTAAAAGAGGGTCGGCTTGACTAATTGGAAGCCAATTTCATTAAAAAAAGGTCCATCTTGGGGTGAAATCAGGAGCTTGGAGTGGGTCCCGGGATCAAAAGGCACGTGATTACATCCAACATTGGGTGGCTTGGAAGCTTACATACAAACTTGTCTAACTTCCAGAAGTTATAACAATGCAACCACCCCCTTTCTGAAAAATCTGAAACCTAGGAAATGTAGTATGGCCTCTAAACTAAAGGTCCTAGGTCCTAAAATTAAATACTATGTGGTTGTGGTGAAGTTATAAAGTTGGTGGTTGATGTGTTTTCACTCGGATTTGGGGTCGGTTTTAGTCCGCGGAACTGTAAATCGGTTGTTTTGATGAGTCAGCATTCCACCTTACCTAATTTGGTTTTGCCGGCGGAATCAATTTCCAAATTGAGGGTTCTGGGGAAGCCAGAAGGAAAAAAAGAAAACAATTATAGTATCATACAATACATAGATAGCTACGATAAATCACATAATAAGTTGTTCCGTTCTGACAGCCAAGTCGTGACCACTTATTGCCAAGCGAAGCTATTACCCGAAAACAAAAGAAGTGGAGTGTCTGCGATCACATGACCAGTATGGGCATTAAATGACCCCAAAGGTTCGAGAGACCTCGATTCCATACTTGCATTAGTTATATTACTTCGCTTAGCAGATGGAGCCTCGGGCGACGTTTTATATTATTAAAACATCTCTCAAAACACAAACCACACTAATTACTACAGAATCCCTATCACGTCTCTTTCCACAATGCCTGAGGATCCGAAGGTCAAAGGCTTCCCCGACATCTCATCGAAGCTTGCAGCACCGGTTAAAAAGTCGCTATTCGAACGGCAGAAGGCGGAGGCGGAGGCGAAACGTGCGCGGGAACGAGCAGAGACCGCAGCAGTATACGAGGACTTTGTAAAATCATTCGATGATGACCCCGATCCTTCGAATCGACCTTCTACGGGTGGACGGCTAAATGCTCCGGGCTATGGAATCTCAGGGCCGGGCAGCCTAGGGGGTCCGGCAAGAAGACACTTTACCAGCTCGAGTACCCGTAGTAGTGGACCAGGGAGCCTGGGACCACCACCATCGTTGTCGCGTAAGCGAACCCATGAAGGATCACACAGGGATAGAGATTTGGCTCAAGGAATCTTGGCCTTTGAGAACTCAGGCCCAAGCTCTCTGGATCCTGTCTCCGCCTTTCGAACCTCGGACGATGAGGAAGACCGAACAGCAGATGATAAGGAGGCGGAGAGAGCTGTCCCAAAGCCGACGTTGTATCTTGCTTCTCTGCCTCCTGGGTCCTCTCCGGCAGTTATCAAGGCGTTGATTCGACCTATCCTCACAGTCGATAGTGTGAAGATATTGCCTCCAGGACAGGTATCCACAGAGCGGAAGTCATGCTCGGCTATTGTGACCCTTGCGAAAGAGACCGCCGCCTCAGACATAGACTCTGCTGTGAGTGCTCTTCAGAATCGATATTTAGGGTGGGGCTATTATTTGTCGATATCTCGTCATCTTTCTTCTGCAGCCGTTAATTCAGGCATGCCTATGACCGTTGGCTTGTCCACGACCAGCCCCCTTCCCTTTGGTGCGAAACCAATCCCACAGGCCACGGGGGGAAGATTGAATCGCGCCCCTCCACCTGCTTCTCATCGAGGTGGATTCGCGCCTCCTGCCTCGTACGGGATGCCGTATGGCCGAGCTGGCCCGGCTATGCAAGTAGAGGTTAAGCCACCGCCTGATCTCAAGCAACTTAAGTTAATCCACAAATCTTTGGAGAACTTACTCAAATATGGCCCAGAGTTCGAAGCATTGCTTATGAGTAGACCCGAGGTTCAGAGTGAGGAAAAGTGGGCGTGGCTGTGGGATCCTCGCAGTACTGGGGGTGTCTGGTATAGATGGAAGCTGTGGGACATTCTCACCAATTCAAAAGCGAGAGGAACGCGAAATCGTCTAGGTAGAAGTACATCGCTTATCTTTGAAGGCGCTGCAAGCTGGGTCGCCCCAGAAAACGGAATTCTTTTCGAGTATGCGACTCAGATCGATGAATTCGTTTCCGATAATGATTACAATTCATCAGAGGACGATTATTCGGATGTAGAAGATGACAGGCGACGAAACGCAGGCGAGGCTTCCGGTGGCAATGATGATGGCATTGGGTACATGAATCCTCTCCAGAAAGCCAAGCTGACCCACCTACTTGCCAAACTTCCTACTACGAATGCAAAACTTCGGCGTGGAGATGTAGCCCGCGTGACCGCGTTTGCGATCGAGCATGCAGGGGAAGGGGCGGATGAAGTAGTAGAGACGATCGTTGCCAATACGATCCATCCCTTCGCTTACACTCAGGCGAACCCGGATCGTGATTACGAGCGCGTCGCCCTGATGGAAGGCAACACCATGAAACCCGATATCATTGACGATGCCAAACGCTTCGAGTATTCCAATCTGACATCTCGCACATCAATGAAAGAGAAGATGGATGTGTCGGCGGCAAAGTTGGTTGGTCTCTATGTTATTTCGGACATTCTATCATCGTCATCGACGAGCGGCGTACGACATGCTTGGCGTTATCGACAGTTGTTTGAGTCCGCGTTCAAAGCCCACAAACTGTTTGAGCACCTTGGCCGACTCGAAAAGGATTTCAGCTGGGGGCGTTTAAAGGCAGACAAATGGAAGCGAAGCATCAGCACCCTCTTGCATTTATGGGAAGGTTGGTGCGTGTTTCCACAATCTAGCCACGAGCACTTCGTTCAAATGTTCGAGAAGCCCCCCCTCACGGAAAAGGAATTGGCAGAAGAGAGGGAAAAAGCCGAGGCAGAGAAGGCAGGTGGTGTCTTTGGTATGAAAGGCAAAAGTCGCTGGAAAACCGTTGATGAAGACCCGTCTGCTGGGAAATTCGATCCTGGCAAGCCTGCCGAGTCCAGCGAGGATAAGATGGACACCGATCATGATGGAATTCCAATCACCGATGAGGACCCGGATGATCTCGACGGAGACCCCATGAGTGACATTGATGGTGTGCCTATGGAAGATAGCGACCTGGAAGATCTTGATGGGCAGCAACTAGACGTGGAGTCCGTCTCGGGGGGTGAGGATGCCCAACCAGGTTCCGAGGGACCAAAGGCGTTGGAGAATCCACTTGATTCATGGGGTGAACCACAACGTGAGCGTCCAACCCGAAGGCCTCGCCTAAGAGCAGAAGACATGTTTGCCGACTCCGATTCCGAGTGAGCGGAGGCTTGGTATTTTACAATTGGTCAATGGCCACTGTAAACTACATATGTAAGAGATTAGGGTCACATTAGGGCAATGTCATATAACCGCCATAAGAAATCAATTGCGCTGGGAGAAGTAAATTACTTTGGAGTTTACATGGTGAGTATGAGACCGATAGAAAACTGCCGTATAGCAGTTACCCCATTAAGGCTATGTAGCGTGGATACCTAGGCCATCACGAACACTAATTATTACACAGTACCCCATTGTGTAAGCTTTCTGTCTAGCCACATGTCTACGATAGAAGTCGAGTCGACGTTATTGGTTCTTCCGCAAGCCCTCGTGGAGCTCGCTCTTACATGGCTCGAACGCCATTCTCCGGTTCCTTGATCACAACTCGCATACCCTGTATGCTCTTTCCAGATCCGATAATTCTCTTGCGCTGCGCACGCAAAGGCGATGATGTTCGAGTCCCTGCGAATTTGATGACTGTGGTACTTGGCACCTGTTCCGGCGCCTCGTACTACATACGTGGAAGATACAATTGAAAGGGGACCGAAAGAAGATGGAAAACAGCAGTTGGCGCTAAAACTGCTTATTTGCCGCCACTGTATGGGGCTTCTCTTTGAGCCCTCCCAAAACAATCAATCAAAAGACACTGACGTATCTAAATTTTTTCTGTGCGTGACGTCACCGATCACTAGAAGATCAACAATTACTTAGCCATCGAATCAAGTCTGCTCTGTCTAAGATTGTGTGATATTCACCCTTATTGTAATGGGTGGGATGGGAGACAATAGGAGTGTAAACTCGTCATGAATTGGGTGGATCTAATATTATATCCCCCGATTCCCAAGTTTGTACTCCTACTCGACACCCAACCTTCTTTGATCGCTCTCACCTATTCCTCGCCAGTCTGCCTAGCTGGACGTTAGCATATATAACGTTGAACCAAGGTTATGGATTGGAGTTGAAGCGGCCGTTGTTGATAGCGCTGTAATGTACATACTACTATCATAGTATCCAGATGGCGGACTGGTAATTCCTCATCAGAAATGAAAAGACATCACTTGGTAAGCAAGAAGTATGATAAAATAGTGGGATTGATGGTACCAAGGTAGGGGATGTACGGTACGAAACGAAGGGCTTGGAGCAAAGAGAATTCAAGATAGGGTAAGAAAGATGAATGCATATGATGCATGGCACTAGGAAGGAATGGTACATACATAACAAACAAACAACAAACTGCCAAGTGAAGTGCAAACTGCAAACTGCCTCTTACGTCTGCTCTGCCTCCCTCCCCACCAAAGGAGAAAAGGCCCCACCACTACAATAACAACAACAACAACGACCCCTCTTGTCCAAAAGCGTTCGCTGACAACCACAAATTCTTCCGGTCATACATACTAGTATTTCACGCTCATTGTCCAGTCTTTTCTCCTTTTCCTTTTTCTTTAGAACTCAGCCAGTTCCGGTAATAATTGCTCTATTGTCTATTTGCAAGAAGAAATGGCGGGTGAGTTCTCCTGACGTCGCGCAATGCATCATCCTACTTGAAAAATCCATGGGCACCATAGGATGTATAACAATGAGACTAAAGGTTGTATATGATAACAGACTTCAATGAAGTTGCTCGTGCGTGTACCAGCTTCCTTCTATGAACCGCCATGGCTGCTGAGCATCGCAGCCGCTGATCGAGGCATCATGTTTGCAGGGCAGTTTGTCGGATTCTATTATAATGCTTTCGATCAAAACCGAGCCAACCTCCTGTCACTCTACGTAGGAAGACCGACCCGGGATGGTTTGAGATGGGAAGACGATTTACTGATGGAACGACACAATAGCGTGACCATTCCATGCTTACCTTCGAAGGTTCTGCAGTCCGCGGCGGTCAGGGGATCATCGAGAAGTTGACTGTCAGTTTCTCCTTCATCATCTTCACAGACGATACAGTTACTGATTTGCACATTAGAGCCTGCCCTTCCAGAAGGTCGTGCATCAAGTTGCGACTCTTGATGCCCAACCTTCGATCCAAGATGGCATTCTCGTCTTGGTTACTGGCGCACTTCTGGTATGTCAATCTATCACGTGAAAGTGATCCGCGATTATGGACTCACAAATCCTCCCCTAGGTCGACGAGGAGCAGCGGCCAATGAACTACACTCAAACATTTCAGTTGCTGCTAGACGGCCAGGGCAGCTACTTCGTCTTCAACGACATCTTCAGATTGATCTACAATACCCAATGAAGCGCTACGAAAGGCCTATCTTTATTTTGGAGGCTTTTTTTTCATTTCATTTCATTCAATGACTGTGGCAAGGAACACCAGGTTTGGTTCTTAATGGATTCGAGACCAAAAACATGCTGCTGGACATCCCAGCAGTTGTCGACCTATACTGACACGAGTGGTTGTAATTCCCAGAGGGGCCGAGAACTATTTCACATACTACTCTATTATTAGACTCGACCGCCATCGCATTTGGCAAGGGGGTTTTAGCAAATACTACTATTATTTTTGACATCAATATCGGCGATCCCGTCAACAGCCAAGCTACTATTTATCAAATGGATATAGTAGCCACTTCCAGGCTACAAGATTTCAATAACATGACTCAGCAGACTCTTGACGGCACATATATGAATGGGTACTTCTGTAAAACTTTATAGTAGAGATATTTATCATAGCATCGTGGCTTGGGTAATGTTGGAAGCATAATGAGCTCATCACTGCGGCTGTGACGGAAAGATTGTGCTCAACCATCGGCGTTAGCTACTATGATAAGATGAAGGAATAACGGTGAGATGGAACAAGGCTGATCAATTATTTCTATAGTTATGTAGAAAGAATATTATTATAATAATGTATTAATAAATATTACAGAAAAGGTAGTTAGTAGGTTACCATAATGATTGTTACGATACTATCAAGGTCATACTGCGACCGTAACGGAGCAGCCTTGAACTAACCAACTTTTGATACTGCCAAGTCAGATGATATTCCGCACTTAGCGGGACGCTAACTGAGCACTGGCTCCAGAAGCCTCCTCTAAAGTCTTCTTGCAGCCAGATCGTCGGATTCTTTGAACCTCCATCCACAAGACTTTTTTGTTGTTTACTACTGCCTTGAAGCTCACCTCTTGCCAACCCCAGCACCTCCCCCATCTCAATTTCATACCGGCGAGTAAGCGTGGATCCGGTCCTGAATCTTTGCAGCCCAGGTCAGCCACAACATAATCCATTCTTCACCCGTAGGAGTCGAGGGACGGCTGAGGGATTACCACCGAAGAGCCAGCCGTCAACTATCTACATCGATTCACCGAAGATTATTTCCCCCGTTTCTCGAATCTGGTTCAACAATGACGTTTGCTGAGGAGTTCCGTTCAAGAAATTTCAGTGAGTTGCCTTGCGGGAATCAACAGCATAAAAGCTTCAGTTGTTAACGGTTCCTTTCCTAGGTATCTATGGACAATGGTTTGTATTATATTATTCCGTAACACCCTCTTCCTACCGAGGTCATCGAACTTCTTTTGTTTCTCGAAGCGGTACCAGACGCCAGTTGGCGAGGTTTTTCCTGTCCGTCGCAATTCCGAGAGCTATCTCGATGACACATCATCAGAATGGTTCACGTGCATTCAGCTATACCATTTTAGATCAATGTTTTAACAAGCTTCTCGCCAGTTTATCTCACTGACAATAAATCAACCTAGGACTGGTGTGGTGTGCATATTTTTATGCTTTGCCGTAGGTGTTGCCAACATCTTCTCCCCCCCAGCCCGCATCATCTTTAGTATCATTTGCCTGTAAGTGCCCCCGCTATCAATCTCGCAAATATGACATCAGCTCATCTGATTGCTAGTATCTATGCGCCCATTCTGCTCTTCATTGAGGTCCCTTTCCTTCTGAGGATCTGCCCTACTTCTGCCAAATTCGATGCTTTCATCCGGAAATTCACGACCAACTACATGCGTGCGGCAATATACCTGGGTATGAGTGTTGTGCAGTGGCTTAGTTTGCTTACGCACGCGTCAAGTCTGATCGCTGCTGCCGTGCTTCTCCTGATTGCAGCTTTCTTTTATCTGCTCGCCGGTATTAAGAGTCAAGATTTTGTGAGCAGCAAGACTCTAGGCGGGCAGGGACTCGTGCAGATGATGGTCTAGTGATATCGAATATTCAAATGGATGAGAGATGGCGGCTTTTTCTTCTCTTTTTTTCTTTTAATGTTAACTTTAACTTCCTTTGTGTTATTCGGCCGAAGCCCGTATTCTTATGGGGTTAAAGGATTAAGATACCACTCAGTTATGGTTCTGCATGACGTTTGTCACCTGAAGGATAGGAAGATAATGGCACCGAAGTTCCGTAGGCACATGCTGTGCCTGCAGTGGCGGGAGTAGCTTCAAGTGGAGGGAGAGGCTAAGAGTCTTGAATTCCCAAAATTTCACCATGTCCACGAGTCGGTATTCCGCTAACGATGATGCTCCGCTTACTGGTTTATATGTTTCCATGTGTCAGTTTAACGCGAATGTATTTTAGAAACCTCGGTATGGTGCGAAAAGAAATTTGGAGGAAGAAGCAGTTCGGGTACAAGGGCATTGCATGAGTGAGTGATCAGCCAGGTACTACTTGGCCATAGCCCAAAAAGGCGCAGATCGATGACTATTTTTCTTTTTATTAACCTGGTATTATTATTCCGTGTACAGTACCAGTTGTCCTATGATGATAGGTATTCCGAACGCACTTTTAACTGTGAATATCTGAGCAGGTCTCTTATTACCTCCTAAAGATCATAAAGTATCTGCACAAGAATAATCAATATCCCTTTCTTGTGTACCATGAGACCATTTCTATGGCCGTATTCAACAACTATCCATGCACTCACTTATGATAGGTACCCCCAGGCTTGCCCTGGCCCATCATATGTGCAACCCTGAGTGATGACATGGTTGATATGATATGATGCCTACCAGCTTGGGCGCAGAACACCTAATAATAACATTAGGTAGGAACCTCAGAATAAATCACCAGACGGGGATCTCAAATATGAAGAATAAGTAAGTACCTACCTAGATAATGTAGTAACTAGTGATGCGGGCATATATATATATGTAACGAGATTTTATTAGCCAGTTTGCCGAATCCCAGGTAGGTTAGGTTGGCTTAAATCCGTCGCATGTAAGTGTAGTAACCTGCCTGGTTCAGTGGACGATCAATTAATATATACTATCAGCTACTAATACAGCTATAGAGTCCCTTCATGTATGTGCCCCCGACTGACCTGGCGCACCACTACATATATTCGTCATCCCGTAATTCTCAGGGTCATAATTGCAATTGCCGGTTTATGCTCGGAATGGGACTCCTTGGTAACCCTCGCTAATTCCAAATGGAACATTGGATTCCACCAATATCATACAAGTATTCAGATCAGACCTGACTTTGACATCAGATAAGTTCAGTCAACTAAGGTATAGGGGCCTCCCAGCTCGGTCGCATGTAAATGCTTCAAAACCTGTACATGCAAACCTAGGTAGTCTCAGAGGGCAGCTGTGCTATGATATATGAACCTCTATATATGTATGGTGGCTCGCGTGTCCAAAAGATCAATTTCAAAAGAGATAGCCCAAAAGGCACCAAAACACCGGGCCATAATTATGCACATATATGATCTAAATAAGCAAAAGACAGACGGCCAAACAGAAAGAATATGTAGAATGAGGGCCAAAAGATAATAATGATAATAAAAGCAATTCATGCGCATAATCAAAAACCTTCGCACTCTCCGCTCCATCTGATATATGATTCAATCCCAAAAAATGCAGGAACCTACAACACCACGCCACATCTCATGTTTTCCACTGTCTTTAGCCCGATGCCCCTCATCCTGCCCAACTCCTCCAAAGTCTGCACTTGAGCTACCAGGTGCTGGTACCCGTCATTTACCGTCCTATCTAGCTGATGATCCATCTCGGAGAGACAGTCAATGATGGCAGCAGCCTTTTTCGCACCCACACCCTTCAACAGCTTAATTTGGTTGACATCCCGCGAATTTATGACTGACAGAAGGCGAGTAGTGCGTGGGGACTCTGTTTGCCCCTTAAGGTTACTATCGAGATGGGACGAAGGAGGCTTTCGAGATCCTCTAGCCTTACTTTTCAACTCAGGTTTGCCCTGGTTGTCATTATCGTTGTCACTGGCTTGGCTATCGAAGTCGGGCTTATACTCCTCATCAACATCCCCTGCCGGCTGCTTGGGTCGCAACGTTGTTGTACCGTTAACGGAGGGTAAAACCAAAAAGCAATTATCCCTTGTGGTTGTGGTATTATCGGAACTAGCGTCTCGTTGTGCTATCCCCAGTTTTTTTGAGAGAGTGGAGATCTTCGTTCTCAATTTGGTACTATGAAGGAAGAACGGTAATGCCAGCTCGTACAGCTTCAACGCAGACCGCTCCTCCCCTCTTTCATAATGCTGCTTTGCCATTGACAAATAGGACAGACCTTCCGCTTGACCACCCTCAGCCCCTTCAAGACGCCGTTCCAGATGTTCGAGTCGCCGTTGAACTTGTTCGCTGATTTCACCTGGCTGGGGTTTGTGTCTGGCTGGTTCATGGAAGGCTCGCGCTGCCAATATCTCTCCTACTTTCCTTTCCACCATCTCCTCGATTTTTGCCTCGGAAATTTCCTGGTGATTCCTTTGAGGCCGAGAAGCAGCTTCCGTATAACGAATAAATTTCGCAGGATGGTCCACGTCATTGAGATTACCGGATCCTCGTTTCAACGGCGAGGGTTGTTTTCGTGCTTCGGTCCTCTTTGCCATAGTGTTAGCTTTAGTTTGAGGTTTGTCGGAGAAGACGTGAAATGCCTTCACTGGCTTCCTCTCCCCTAGCTTCGATGAGTCTGTCGTCCCCGAAACTAGGATGCCTGTATTAATGGATGCGGCCAGCGACCTTAGCGGTTGTCGCTGCATCGAGCCTGCCACTACAGGTCGCGCAGCGGGTCTCAGAGGGCCTCTAAACATCGGTTCATTCTCCACTTCACGTATTTCAATCTTCTTAGTTCGATTAGCAAAATTAAGTGAACTAATAGTATCCAAATGATAAGAGCGCACTGGAGCAAGGTTTAAAATCATTAGAGTGAAACCATTATTCTGCCCTAAAGATAAAATCCTCGTCATCTTTGACTCCCGATATGGAATTCGAGAACTTTTCTTGCCAATAGCCTCGACGCATTGTGCAAGCACGAATAGACTCTTGTTGATACTGGCAGACTCTACCATGCGTTCTTTACCATTTTCGGTCCTGCGGTTGTCCTCCGAACCAGCTAGATCAATTGCGGAAACAGCGCTCACACGGTTTTGGTCGCCAGTGGTTATAGTGACTTTTACGCAAAGGATAGCATGGGATCGAGACGAATGTGTATTCAGCTGTAAGACCGTCAATAACGAACGCTACATTAAAGACTTTAGACATCGGGGGCCTATTCTACCTTTGTTGCAGAGGTGGATCTATTCAGATTGGCATGGTCATACAAAGACTCAAATTCCTTAAGGCACATACATGGCCGCTCCGTCAAACCCACAACAATAGTTTTGCTGCCATTGTCCCGCAAAGGTAACCCCGCCAACGTCCTCTTATCTGGGGGCTCGAAGAGATCATAGACTTTGTCGTTGTAAATTTCATAGTAGCTCATAGAAATACTAACTTTGCTTGCCTCCCCGCTATCTTTCTCGATCTTCCGAGCACGCCTGTAAATTGCACTCAAGAGCCGAGGAATTAGGCCTCTATCTGCGAGACTTTTACCACCTCTCATTGTATGCGTCTTTCCTGTCCCAGTAACGCCATAGGCAAAGATCGTAACATCCAGCCCCTTGAAGAGATGTTTCACGGTAGGAGCCACTGCCTAGTTCATCAGCACATTGTATAGAGTTTGCATGATTCTTGGAAACCACCTTCACCGTCGAAGAGTTCTCCCTGACTAGTGCTCTCATCATAGACAGCATTGAATTGAAACGAAAACCCTTCACCTTCGTTCTTAGGATTTGGAATCCGGATATTTGTATCTCTGTCCTTCTGTATCTCCGCGAACTTGCGTTCTGGAGCATCTTCCTTGGCTCTATCTAAATTCGATGTTGTAGCCGAGCTTTGGGGTCCCCGAAAGCATGAGCCTGTTGTCGTCACTGTGTTTCCAGCATTGTTGCCCGTTCGGACGATAATGTCCACCTCCCGCTCCGACCCCACGAGTGGTCTGACCCGAGCAACAACCCGAACACTCATTCCGGGGGTACCTGTGATCACGTTGGTCGCCTTGGAATTCTAAACCCTCGCCTCGGTATTGAAAAAAAATCGTTTCAAGTAAAACTGTTATATCCGGGGGATAGGTACTATCTAATCTGAGTCTTTCATTAGAGAACCTACTCAGGCTATCAATGAAGGATTGAAGAGATTAAATGAATGAAATGAGAGTGGCCAAATCTAGGCCGTAGATATTGAAAAATATGGAGACAATAAGTATGTCGCCTTCGCATAGGTAAGAAGAGATTGCAAGACAAAAAAAGATCCTACTAACGTCTGGCAGAATGCTTGATTCCATATCGGTGGGGTTGCCGTAGCAACATAATTTACTATCATAAAGGACCCGAACATCTTGGCATATTTTAGCGTATCTTTAATATTGGTAAGTCTTGGCACGCCAAAACCCTGATAACTAGGCTATTAGTCAGCAGGGTGAATGAAACAACGTTGATACAGTCTTAGACTAGCACCTCGCCTAGCGCAGGAATCCGGGAAATAGATTTCCCCGATCCGGCTAGTCATCCTTCATTCACCGCCCAGATCATGCCTTTCTTGTCTTTTCCCTCGCGTAAACAGCTTTGGTCGCCATTTATTAGACTGGGATTCTTCAGTTGGTTAAACAGCCTAAGAGAATTCCAAGGTAATGCCGCTAGTTAATTGTATGTATTATTTACTATACACTCCATATCATATTCTCCAGGTTTCATCGTCATATATGAATGTATTCGCTGATGATTAGTACCTAAACCAGAAATTCTTTCCTAAAGGGATCGCTCGGAGTCGCATAAAATCTCATTTAAACAATTACTAAGAGCAGCAGTCTCTTCCACGCAATATCACTGTCCTCTTGTATTTGTTGTCATCGTCTTCTCGGTCATCAATGATGAAGATACCAATGACAAGATATGTGTCCTTTTCCACTATTCGCGCTGCCTCCTCGAGTACAACAGTAAGGCCAAACGTGCTCTGTTCCTCCAGACGAGCAGCATTTTCATCTCATTCAGCGTCGAGCACCAACATAACTACAACCCAACACCAGTCATCTCCATCTCCTAATGCTTTTATCCCACCTGCTCCCGTAGCAGCTCCGCCAACATCGCCATCATCATTATTCATCCGTGAATACCCTTATGCGATCCGCGTGGGAACAGTCACCTCCGCCGAACGGATGAACCACACTGTGCGTGTAGCTCACCGGCACACAACGTGGGACAAACAGATCCGGAAACAGTATGCCAAAGTGACGACGTACCTGGTGTCGGACCCACGCAACTCCTTGCGTGAGGGAGATGTAATCGAGTTCTCGTCGGGAGCCCCCAAGAGCCGCCGCGTTCACCACGTCGTCGAGCGTATCATCTCCCCCTTTGGCATCCCTATTGAGGATCGGCCCCTAGTTATGTCGCGTGAGGAGCGCAACGCCGAGAGGACTCAAAAGCGAGCCAAGAAGCTTCAGCGGAGGGAACAGCGCAAGTCACCGGATCCCCCAAGCGATCAGCTGACTCATTCCTCTTCTCGTGGAGACCACATGGGGAGAATCAGACGGTTGGTTTTGGAAAGGCTTGCAGAGGCGAATCGCACCATAAGTAAACGGCAGAACTATGACAAAAAAAATGAATGAACAATAAAAAGGACCAGATCCCCTAGGCAAACTGCCTTTTTTCTTCGTTTTCTGTATTGGCTAGCTGGTCATATATATGTATTAACAGCATTTCTAGATCGAAACAGTTATGTATATACATATGATGGGACGATTCTTCAGAAATTGATACGTACAGTCAGTATAGTATACGTGTGTATCTTCGCCAATCCAATTGTCTCAGATTTAACGGGACTACAGAGCCTTGATTTATCAAGGAGCATACAAAGTGTCAGGCACAAAACAGCGTTGAGCATACGCTCAACCTTCAATGAGCTTCTAACCGAGTGGTACCGCCTGTATAAAGGGTTAGGGGGCTGGGCATCATACAAAGGTATAATAAAGTCTCAGTGATGCAAATGGACCGGAATGGATATCCGGTCCCCATAGATAACCGGTTTATCTGGTTGGTCCTGCTTAAAACATACCATGTAACTAGCATTTTTAAGGCGGCTTTAAGAGTAGTATCACCAAGGCCTCACAACAATTATAGCATCTTACTCGCCTGTGGTTTCCTCTACTGGCAACAACCTCATCCGGCTATGCAGATACTAGTTTAAAAGCCATAGCGAAGTGGAATACCTATCATAAGGCAGTGCAAGGTATCACCTGTGGAGATAGTATCTTGGAACCGGTAATACTAGTAATCGCGTTTTCGGAGATGTATATATACATAGCTGAGAGGTTGTGGCCCGCACACACTAAGCTTCTTGGAGGTTGTGTACTGGAAATCAAGCGATGGCTAGAGCAAGTATAAAAGGCTACTACTAGATCCCTTGGCTACCTGGTTCTACGGGCGCAGGATTAGACCCAAATCAGGAAATGCCAGGTAGATACAAGAAAGTTGGAAAGGGTCCAATAATCCAGTGGTATGATTCTACTCATTACATCTATCACTTCATCAACCTAGGTATGCTTCCCTTGAGGCCTGCTCCAACGCTATGGAACTATGGTTGTCTATGACAGACTTCATGTTGCCTCAGACTTCTACGGCTGTTATAAAAGTTCCGAAATTTGACAAATCTATGTGAATGATACACTATATACCATCTGAACCTAGGCACGTGTCAGCAAAATAAAATACAAGGCGGTCGGAATTTTGTTACATATCACACGCCTCACGCCTTATGGCGGTGCATAGATGTAGGAGAAGGTATTTATTCGGAAAGGCATCAGCGATGATATGTTTTTACTTTTACGACATTAAGGCGGCATCCTTAGAGATATATTTGCTCCTCGATTTTGGCAGGCAAAATTCTAATAAATGATACCGAATGCTATGGTGGCACAAACCTTGATGTCCTCCTCGCTTTGCCTTCCTAGTCTCTGTCATTCATAGTGGATCCCGAAGATGTGAAACAGGTGACAGCTGCTTGAGCCAATCTTGACATAGGTCTGGTGTCACATAGAGGAGGCAGGTTAGAGGGACTACTGAAGAAATTGTTGCGGCTGGTATTTTCCTTTCTTAAAGTGCGGCAACTTGGTCCGCCTTCCCAGGGGAAGAATGATAATACTGAAGGCTTTGCCTTTCGAGCCCATCAGGAACAAGCAGTTGCTGTAATCAATTTAAACTCGTTTCACAATGATTCAATTCCTGACCTGTTATACTACTATATTAATTCGCAAGTTGGAGGTCGGCCCCGAACAGAACTATTTCAAATTAGGTAAACGTACAACAGACCAGAAATTAGCTACCATATGATAGGGTGGACTGTCATGTCGGCGCTTTAATAGCTTTAACCCAGCACTAAGTAGCACATGGTCATGTGATATAAACTCTGTCATAAATTAACCTTTATCTTAGTTGGTGGGTCTCCACTCCCAACCTTCCTTAATTTGGTTCTGCCTAATTGATTGCGTATTCTTACATTCCGAGCCACTTGGCAGTGTGGCTTGTGTCACCAATTTGCGCCACAACATTACGTGCGCAAATAGGTAGGCCAATAGGACTCTTAAATCTATCTACAACACGATTCAACTTGAGTTTGATATATGGTACCCCTTCGATTTTGTTATGGCACCGCGCAGGTCCGGACGCTTTAATGACGCGAAAATTACGTATGCTAAAGATCCCACAAATGCAGAACTTAGCGATGATTCACCTTTTGATGACGTGACTGGACAACGAAAGCGGAAAGCGAAAAAGAGGGTTTCTTCGAATATAGACTGTACAGACGTGGAATATGCGCAAGAGGACTCCGTCGAAGAAGAAACAGCAGAAGCAGGTGATGGGAGTCCCGAAGATGGTGACGTTAGGGGATCATCGTCGGCCAAGACAGAGACATCAGAAGAGGATGAGGAGACTCACGTTGAAGCTGCGAGCGGTAAACGAAAGGTATCGGCAATACCTTCAGAATATGCCATAAGGGAGGGCCACTATAACGCATTAGAAGTAGCTCCTGATGAGGTACACAGCCGTGGGACTTTTAATCCAGTTGAACACGTTGCCAAGACAGTCCATCTCCGATTGACATTTGGAACTGATGAGCGGGACCTTCTGGCGATGATCTATGCGAGAGATAGGTGGTTTCGCGGCATTGATGCTGGGCTTCCAACCAGAGCATCTTTGAATGAGGCAGAAGCCATGGATAATTACGGGCCTGGGCAGACGTTCGGAGTAGCGCCGGAAGAGATCGGAATAGAATCTACTCGTGGTTGGGATTGGTATTATGACAAAAACACAGGAGGGAAGTTTAGACGGCGACAGAACATAGAGAAGATCCAGAAGGGTGAAGCTCAACAAAAATATCTACCTCAGCCAAGAACAGGAAGGCACACGGTGATCATAGGACCGGTCGACAATCAAATGGTGTTCGAGCTTGGGCAGGGGGACGCTCTGGATTTCGGCGAAGCCTGGAGTAAAGCAAAGGCTCAAGAGAAGAAGCCACAGGAGCCAACCGGTGCAGATGCCACAAGTGAGGCTGCCAGTACTACTCCAATGAAAGAGCAAAGGGTGCGAGAAGGATGGGTTCTCAATCTAGGAAATAAAATTCAATGTTTAGCTTGGGCCCCCAATCAAGGAGGCCTTATCCAGTACCTAGCAGTCGCAGTTCCGATTACTGAATCACAAAAGGAAGCATATCAAAGGCTTGAGGAACCGAGAGGCGCTCCTGCCTTTACACCATCAGAACCATTCCCAGCAGCTTTGCAGATATGGACATTCAAAGCAGCTGAGGGCGACACATACACGAGGAATCTCGACATGAACTTCACGCCGCAATTACGGCAGATTATTTCCACCAACTGGGGTGACTTAAGACGGATCTCATGGTGCCCGATGCGTCGGGCTCAACGTAAAGAAGATGATCAAGACGGATCATACAACCTTGGTCTTCTGGCTGGCATATGGGGTGATGGTAGCATCAAAATTCTTGATATCAAACTGAGTGAAGACGCTCGGGCGACAGAATACCGTAAGGCCGGGGTGTCAAGTGACCAAGAAATGATTTCAGGCTGACGGTGAGATTTAGTTAAAGTCAACTTGGCAGCTTTTTCAAGTAAACCTCCTTCTACAGTGTGTACCTGTGTAGCTTGGCTATCTCCAAGTGACATTGCCGTAGGCTGTGCAAATGGCTTTGTTGCAATCTGGAGCATCGCGTCGTCTCCCTTGACGGAGCCTAACTCTGACCCAATCCCCTATCTCTACATCCAGTTGCACTCTACCTATATCCTCGGTATCTCTTCGGCTTATCCGCAATATCCACACCTTCTCGGAACTACTTCCATGGACGGGCAGACTCGTCTCACCTCGATTCTGGACCCTCAGAAAGACATGGTGGAATCAACTCGCATGCGGATAGGTTCGATGCACATGTCATATTCTCCTATTTTACAGGCGTTCTTGTCGAATGACGAGAATGACTTCGTCAGACTGCTGGCGATCCGACGCTTCTACACTACTACCATCGTTGCGAGGCTACCTTCTACGGTCTCCACACTGGCGCCTTGTAGCGTTTGGCATCCCTCTGGCCTGCTTGGGTGTACAGGGGGCACCGTCATTGCTGTAAATCCTTTACGGAGGCTTCTCTATCCCAAAGAGAAGCATTGGCATCTAATCTGGTTCGCACACGAGTGTGTTCGCAACCAGGCACGAGATAGTAGCGTAAGCCGATTCTTTGATGGATTTCGGGCAGAGAGCGTAAGTTTGCTGCGGAGCATGATGACTGATCGAAGGCGAATGGTCAACGGTACCATGACTATCACAATCTTCGAGGAAGGAACCCATATCACAGCGCTAGCCTGGAATCCGAATCAACGATGCGCTGGATGGGCTAGTGCGGGCATGGGCTCCGGATTGGTTCGGGTTGAGGATTTGGCAATATGACAAGGAATTACCTATCATATAAAGGCCGAAGGACAAAATTATCAATAATATATTATTATTCTCATACACGGCGGAACTCCGTTCCCTGCCCACTTGTCTTTCAGACTGATTAGTAATTGATTAGTAACACAGCTATTAGTAAGCATATCCTGCGCGGCTCGCTATCATAGGCCACCAGGAATATGTATGTACACACAAGCTACTGTACATTTCTTGTCCCTGAACTTACCTCATAGTAAGTACAGTACATACGGCTTATTATTGTCCTTTACTACTGCAGCAACGCCAAAAGCACCCAAACAGAGAAGACATCTGCAGGTTGAACTGGAAGAAAGGCTCCAGGGTCAATCCGGCACCCCCCTTGTGATGTTTTATCCGAAATATCACCCGGAGCTGCATCATATTGAACGGTTCTGGTGCTATAATAAGCAATTCGTCCGAAACAATTACGACTATACCTTCGGTGGATTGCATCAAACACTCTATATGAAATGGCATATTAGTGTGGTGACTTCAAGACTAATGTCATCTAGCGCTTAATTCACATAAGCTTGCCCAATTTATTGAAGGCCTTCTTGGAGAATATCGTCGTGATATCGACACATCGGTCAATGAATTCACAGGCTTAATTAAGCCAATAGACAACACGCCAAGGTCTAAGAGGATGGAATAACGTCGAGAACAGGACGTTGGTGGCTGAAAAAGCCTGGGTTCGCTTGGAAGGGTGTCAAGAAGGGCGTATTTCCTGATAGGTATGAGCGAGAAGACGTAGTCGAATATCGCAAGGAATTTCTTTAGACTATGAAAGAAATGTTGCCCTACATGGTCGAGTTTAACTTGGGTGAGACGACGAAGCCGAAGCGATACCCTCCTACGGCGTTGGCCAATGTTAAAAACTCAACGATCTTAGGCAACTATAATAGCTGTATACACTTAATGGAGTTGTATCGGCAAAGAGTAGCGTATGGCATTTCGAATGGAAGAAACTCACTTCACAGAAGCATACATTCCTGGTGAGGATCGTTTTGTTATGAGTTCTGAGTTCTGAATTAACGTTCGTGTCGTCATTTGTCATCAATCACATGGTTTACTTGCACGAAACTATATTAGGGTTAGTATAATCTAAATTAGGATTAGTCAATATAGGTTCTTTCCTATTTAGGCAAGGTACCCAGGTGTCTCATGTGCCCTTTTTCAAACGCCATAGGCTCCTCCAGCAGTAGGAATTTCAACTATTTGAGAACATTATGTTTAATAATAATCAATGCTCTATAACCTAGTGTTTATAACTCTACGATCCCATGTGGTGCGGTTGAGGCAATGAATTTTGAAAATGGTAACTTTTTCTTGTGATATGTGGGCAGGGAACGGAGTTCCGCCACCATATTATCATACTATAACTAATGATAGGTTGCACGCGAAGCCCTAAACGCCACAAATAGTTGGAAAAATCATAATTCAATTTCGATAATACGTATCTGGTACGGTACAGTACATATAGTATCGTATCATAGTAGCTATTTTCTCATTAGTTAAACATACCTCATTGTCATGATGTACTGTACTAGTTGTATTATTTCGCTTTCATCTTAGTTGAGTCTCCACATCATATGATAGTTAAATTTCGTCCGGCGCTTGTCGTGAAATAGTTACTGTGGCTATGAACTCAGATGGCAAGGATATACGGTCCGCTTAACCGTAAATGGTCTGAGCAGGATTGGTTTACCGCATCATGCATGTGAGTTCACACTATCGTACTAAGATAAAATTGTGGCTGGTCGAAACAACAGCCAAAGCGGTGACTGCCGCAGCTAGACTTGATATGATACACCAGCCTCACAAAATAGAATTTCAAGCAAATGTCTTCAGCTCCCAGCCTTCAGCATTTATTATATATTAGGATACAAATAGGTATATCATGTAAGGGACACCAGAATTGGTTCTCTAGTCCATTGTCATCCGTGGTGTTCTTTCGCATGTTCCTCTGCTCTCCAGCTGTCTATTATAATTGCCCGCCTTTTGGAGCTTTGATATAGGTGTATGAGTACATTCATTATTTGGAGCAAGCAGTACACACATACATAATATTATATCTATATATACCTATTCGTCTGGTTGCTTTTTTCTGGAGGGAGACAGCCAATTTTACTATTCATTATAGAAAAACAATCCATAATACACACGGAAATTCGGCTTTCCTAGTCATCTACGCTCCTATGCAAATTAAAGCAGCGGTCATTTTGACTCTCTTGGCTTCATTGTTGCCAACCTTCTCGTTTCCTGTTGCCCATCAGCGAGGTCTCGAGCGAAGGGACATTCCATATGCCATTGTGGACGTCGATGGAGATGCATCAACTGGCGGCGGTCTGGATCATCCAGTCAGCACCCAAACTAGGACTGAGCTCGAGACCGAGATTAAGACGGATATCAAGACGATGCCTCCCATAACGGTTACGATTCAGCGAACAACTACTATTTCTGCCCCTTCATCGTCAGTGGAATCTTTTTCTTCACCCTCTCCGACGATCATACCCTCGACCCCTTGTTCTCCTAGCGCATCTCCTTATGTGACAACAATGCCTCCGACTCCTTCTATTCCTAGTAGCATTCCATCCGTGTCTACAATATCCAGCCCTGTTGCGCCTGGGCCCTCGAACCCACCGTACTCTGGGTAGCATCCATCTAAGTGGCGCTCAGGCGGCCCTGGTGAACCAAATCATCTATATCCTGTCGACCCTAGCCCGGGGAGTTCGTCAGGCGTCCGAGCAATCCACCTCTTGCCTCTGGGCGTCGGCATGTTGAATTGGATGCTTGGACTCTAATAACGATGGCGTTTGTATCTAATTCGACGAAGACGATGTCACATATTTCATCTTTTCATGTTCACTTATTATTATTATCGTGACGACCCGGAACGCCCCCATAAATTGTACGTGATATGATGTCGGATTTGTATTATATATATTAATGGGTGTTTGTCTTTTCTACTTTTATCTTCCCTTTTCTTATTACATGACCTTATATATATGTATATATATCTACTTAATATCGAGACCCTCTTATCCATCATGATTGTGGTGGATTGGAATGTGTTAGATTATCTCGATTTGAGATGGGTAGAACAAGACTAGAAATAGAGAGAAGATTCTGTCCAAGACAAATTCATTGTAATATCTACAATTTCCAGCTTGTTATACCTACAAAGCATATGAGTACAGTGGAAGAGCAAAAAAACAAAGAGGTTGAAAAGCTGTTGCTATGCAGTAACTGGTGGCCGCACATGAAGGCTCTAATTGCAAGTACTGCCACTCCTTGGGTGCGAGGTCCGATTCTTGAAGTATATCACACCGAGACGTTAAGGTCGCCTGCGGGGCAAAGGCATTTTCTTTTCGCACCATCATAGTATCTGTATCCGCACCAATATCATAAATAGGAAGGGAAGCAATCCGCTGAGAGTATGGCGAAATAGGAATAGTGTAAAGGAACTCTCGATTATCCGGCCATTAATTGGTGAAGAAAGATCCCCTTGATTTTACCCGATATATGATGTAGCCCCATTGGCTTGGAATACTAGTAGCCCAGGGGTTTAGGCGTCGTCTACTTTTTCCTGTGCAGGTCGTTAATAACGCTGGTAGGTGGCTTTGTCTACTTGAGACCTACGCAGAATGGCACTGGCTGAGGTGAAAAGGGGCCGTCGTCTGTCAGCAGGTCGTTAATAACATTGTGCACGGTCCTCAGGTGGCGTTTTTAGTCGTTTTGACCCTTGTCACCTACTAAATCGGGCAATCTGCCAGCAGGTTTTCTGTAAGAGAGCCACCTGCGCAAGGTTGCTGATTCCGAGCTCCCATGCGATATCCCCAATATCTCAATGGCAACACACGCCGAAAGCGGTTTTACCAAGCCTTCCATTCACTCTTTGCAATGTCTATTATCGTTGCGGAACGTCGCCGACAGTCAAAATCGGTACAAGAGTGCATAGAGCCGAGGTTAGGTACACTCCCACTGGTGCCCAGGTGGTGGAAGAAAATATGTAGAATCACTTCGCAATGGCTACTGGGAGCGCATATATGAGATGACACGGCTACAGCCTCATCAATTCGAGGCTCTGCTTGAGTTTTAATGGTAAATATCCAATCCTCCTAGTACGTGCCATAGGCCCTGTAAATTGTATGTGGAGTAGGCAGCAGAGTAGCATGATGATTTTAGGTAGTTTGCTACACAGAGATTACTATAGAATCTTCAAAATCGATCTGTGATATCACAGTATTTCCTCTGCTTTATCTACTAGCAATTGGCTATCACATCAAGACCTTCCCCAATAACTCCAGCGCTTTGCACCAACAATGATCCATTTAAAAAGTTTCAGAGGTAATGATTTTGCACCGTTTACCGATTCCTAGAAGGAATCATTTCTTGTCCGTACAGTAAACATTCACAGGCGGAATGCTATCGTACTATTATATTCCTAACAGAACTTGGCGCTTGGAACTTCGATACCAATATAATAGATACGTACAACTATATACAATTATATTATATAATCGTTTATCCTACCTTTTAGCGTGTAGCGTACGGGGTAAAGTCAACACCTGGAGCTCTCTTACAGGAGTTTCACACCCTACTAGTCGGTGCAAACGGGATTCCCATGCTGCACCAGCAAAAACTTATAGCCTAAGCGCAGGAGATTGGACTTAGTAGGCATACGCAGCCGTTTTTTTGGGACTATGATTTTTACGGGGAGGAATCCCGACGGCGTTTTGACCCTAAGCTTTTATAGCCTCAGGGTGGTGAGAAACGGGTTGTCTCTGATGGGCCTCGACATACCAGGTATAATTAGTAGCAGTGGAGTCGAGATTTGGGTGGTATTAATCACAGGTTGTTCCTCCAAGGGGCGTAGGTTTAACGGGCCCATCTTCAATTATGATTTCAAAAAGGAGACTGGCGTCTCTCAAGATGCCCTTCAACCCCGAAAGACAACCAATGGTGACCCAACAAAGAAAAGGAGAATAGAGGTATGACCAAAATTGCAGTCACTGGCGTCAAGTCACTAAGCCCCAATCAGCTTGTCAATAAAGCTGCAGCTAGGCACGCTTTCAACAGGTTAGACCTAGTGAGGGTGCTATTGAATCAATCGGTCAATCGCCATCAACGCAATTTTCCCATGGGCCAAAATCCCAGAAGCGAATCACGGCCGGCTCATGCGATGGCGAATTATGCTCTCGCTGGAAATAATGAACGCAGCACACTTCACGGGTATGCAACAGGGGCTGACAAACAGCCAGACGAAAAAACCTCCAATGCTAAGCAAGGAACCTCTCAAAGACCAAGCGCAGCAAAGCCAATGCTCGCAAAAACCTAAAACCGGAATATGTGATATCTCCGAAAACCGCTGTTGAGTCGTTCGCTGACCTTTCCGTTTGGCACCTGCAGTCAGATAGAAAGGGACGAATCTCCAGCCTTTGTAAGAGAGATGCAAATGGCACTTCTCGCCTCAGAGGATTCCTTGTTCACAGAGCCAAGCAATCCTAAGAGTCAAACTACTCCGCCATTTCCTTCAAATCGTACATTATGACGAGTTCGAAAAGTTCATGGTCAGCCTCTGCCAGGAATTCGAATAGTTTGATTATTCAGCCAGATACTTTGGGTATAGCTCTCTCACGGGCTCCTTCGAACGCTCCACTTCAGGATTCGCAGCTTGATTCGAGTGACGTTAACAAGGAATAGGAAAATCAGAAGGATATCCCGATCGAAACTAAGTATGGCCGAGTGCATCATCTATGGTTGCCGCTAGGGGGATTCCACAATAGCCTTTGCAATTAAGAAGTCGCTTAAAATAACCCGGGCTACTCAATCAACTACCTGCTTCTCTTCTGGGACCCTTAGCAATTCAATGACCTCTAACCCAATACCGAGATATAATGACATCACAAATGCTGTTATGCAACCAAATTGCTGTATACGGCCTTAGGCCGGTCAAAAGTCGCATCGCTTCAGAAGTGCTGGCACAACACGCATCCGGGAGGAAGTGGCTTGAAGGATCCAGCCGTTCGTATGCTTTACGGAAATGTGATACCATGTAAGATGTTCATTACTATGTCTTTCCTATCTTTCGCTTCTGCGTCCACAACCTTTATAAATTATTATGCTTGGTCATCTACCTTCTCTCTAGTAGCTATTTTATATTAGTATACTAGGGAAAAACGCTACGTACATTAATGAGGTACAATAGTATATGATTTGTGGATCGTGACTAGATGATAAACAAGCTGTCACCGGGAAGTCGAAGCCGACAACTCGATCCGAGGTGCTTTTTGCTCAGGCAAACAGGCAGCAAACCCAAAAGATATTGGAGCCTGAGGCTGCAGGGTGGCTCGTCTCGCTTATTATAAGTTTGGAAAGTTAGGGCCTGTTTGGCTCGCACTTTAAAAGTGTGCACTTTCTGGAAAGTGCAATGCAAAGGTCGGCTTGCATTTTTG
>JAHQZX020005389.1:0-24077 GCA_019804575.2 Pseudotulostoma volvatum
TGGGCGGGTTGTCTGTCATAGCCGAAAGGCTGGATACAGACATTAATTCTTGATTAAATAATAATAATAATAATAGGTCCTCATATCGACATCGATCCCGACACCGGTGTCACGTTATGTGTCACGTGACATACTGTCAACTTAATTTTTGACTTTCCTTTGTTCTTCAACGATTTCTTTTGTACCTTTAGCCTACAATAGGTCAATAAAAGGTTTAACCCTTTACAGTCAATCATCTTTGTCGACTGCCGTCCGATCCATAGATTTTTGAAGTCGTTTGACTTGCTCTGCCAGACCATGATCATTTTCGAGATCTTGCTTGACCTGCTTTTTGGTTGATGACCTTTCTTTAAAACCTTTAGGTGCCTTATTCGGAAAGAGATAATAATAACTTCGCCCACAAGCGCGGCATTTAGTTTCTGTGTGTCACGGGCTACTCCCGCTGTTGGTGTTCGGCTATGCCATCACGCTAAACCTTTTTCATAAGGGCCCGTGCACGACGCACAACTGAAATCCTATCTCAAAGCACCATTCTGATTCCTTTTCTTTCTTCAACAGCTCCTTTTGTTTAGCTTGCCCCTAGTTAGTTAGGAATACAAGCTGGCTTTGGCCTGTTATGTAAAGACGTTAAACAATGTAATAACAACCTACGACCGAATTTACCCGCAGACCCCGTCCCCATTTTCGAGACTGGCGATCGTAAGCAGTTTCCGGCACATAGACTCTGACTGATCTATAGGCCAGTACACGCCGAGTCAAATGGGTCAGCGAGGAAGAGAGGCAAGCGAAGGCAGGAGCGACAGTGCCTGTGTTGTGGGCGTTCATACCACTTCGTCAACCAACGTCCCTACCAACCGGCACGTCGTCCTAATAAACAGGCAACAAATGTGGTCGCAAATTCTAAAGTCGAATCCCAGCTAGAAAACGAAGGTGCCAAGGGTGAATTAAAGAAAGAAGCTGTTTTTAAGGAAAGTTACCTACAGAACTCGAAGCAAGACTTGGGTTCGCTGAGGAGCGGAAAGTGTTCAAACCGAAGATGATTTATCCTCCCTTTATAGTTGTTGCCCAGATAGATAGATCGATGCGACGTGTTTGCCCGGCTCTGGATGCAATGTGAATGGCGTAGTGGACTCTCAAATTGTCCAGAGAAACAAGCTCCAATGCATCCACTGTACGGCCATGCGATACACATATACGATGAACGTCCCGCCGAGTATGTTGAGGCAGCTGGGAGGATGGAGGTCGATATCGGTGGACACAGGAGTGGAAACTGAGTCCCTGAAGATTCACCATTCACCAGTAACTAAAAGACAGACCTAGTTCTGTACTAGGTATGTATCACGAAGTTATTACTCGGGCGTCCAATAATATGCCAAGAAATATTCTGAGCTTCCGATTGGTGCATTCCGGCGACATGAAATCGATAAACAGACATGATAATTGTATGAAAACTGCATCGTTCGCCAACTGCATCACCAACAACACACTGCCTGTGATTAATATACCAGTAGCTCTATGATGAAGATAAATTACTAGGCTACAATTATTCACAGTGTACCCCCTAAATTACCTAAGTACCATGTTCTAGGGTCAGGACCGAGATAATTAGTACCCTGGATAAACGCTAGTCCTTAAATGCGATACACTAGTACTAATAACTACCTAATAGGGAATCGTACCGGAAAAATTTTTTTTTGTTACTTGGTCAAAGTAGATTGCATAAAAGACACCTCTTTTTGTTGCTTTTCTGTCGATGTCTTAGTCTCTAGCCAGCGGGAGGAATGGATCCTAAAACCATACCATAACTCCTGCTTAGAGGCCCTCAATTGCAAAGTCTGTGTCAAGGGCGCCAGATGTGTGAGTCCTGCAAGCGGTAAAAGATCCTATCGTGGGAAATGCGCCCCAAAAGCGATACTGGTCTTGTGACAAAAATGATGTATTCTTACAAATGTCCAAGGCTACATAATTATAGAGCAGCCATTATTGATGGATCCATGACTTCTACATTCAATTTTATTAGGTTGTGGTGGTCCCATTGTGTTTCACGTTAGTCGATATTGATCTCTATTTTCCCGTCAGGTTTTGGCGTGCCGCCACCATAGGTATATGTTCATATCTGTAGTATAAAGTACGCGTTGAAATACGGCCTGCAAACGCGTCTCTCCTTCATCCCCCTAAGATTACTTGCATGTTGCATCTAATGGTCGTGGATATCCTGATATGTGAGTTTATGATACAAACCATCCAGGATCTACCGCGGAGGATCAATATCCAAAAGTCAACCTCAACAACACCCCCAGATTGTTTGCGTCCCAAAACCCCTCAAAAATACAACAGCTCCATCCCTGAAAAGCTATAATCTCAGACTGAGCGACTCGAGCCTCGAAACCCCTCTAATAAGCGGTACACTTAGACGCGGCCGTCATCGTAATTCGACAAGAACTGCGCGAGAGCTTATAGCTTGGCCCTTTCCACTTCTGGGAAATTCTCCCGCCACCGGCTCACAAGTGCTTTCTCTACTTCCACTCGTTTTTCCATTTTACTTCGAATTAATTTTTCCACGTCCTCATCTCTAAATGGGTGAACCTCATCCAGCGGAATTTCCACGGTAGATTGCAATTTATGCTTGAAGAAGCTGACATTCCCCGACTTTTTTACTTGACCAGCTACAGCGTCACGGCAAAATTGCGCCCAACTTCGAAAAGAAAGGTGTGAGACCGGGGTTTCCAGCATTATTAGCCCGAAACAATGAGGCATTCCCTCGAAGTGCTCAACCATAACAGTTCCACCCGACTGGTGAACTTTGCGGGCCGTGATGAGGGCTTCGTCAGCCAAGGCCTCCTCGCCGATGGTGAATAAGATCGGAGGAGCCCCTTGCCAGAAGGCCTTGTGGGCAGCCAAAGGGGAGACGAGCGGATGAATGACTGCGTCAGCGTTCGAGTACATATCGACACGAGGGGGCGAGCACGGCCAAACGTTATCAGGAGGGAATGAGAGAGGATCCGCGAGAGCTTCCACAGAGAAGGTGCGTGGATTAATAAAGTCAAACTTGGAGTTTGTGGACATAGATGGCAACGAAGTGGTTGCGTCGCACCAGGGCGAGCTGGTGATTACTCCAGCTGGTAGCTCAACAAGGATCTCCATTCCGTGAAACCGGAGACTGGGGGAAATCCGACGTAACGTGAGAAGCGTCAGTAAGAGCGTTAGGCATAGGTTTCCTCCAGCAGAGTCCCCAGCTAAAAGGATTTTGTTGGACGGGACCGGTTCATGGAAGGATCCAGGGGGAGGAGAAACAAGGGATAGATATGCTATCAACGCGTCCACCAGGGCTGCCGGGAAGGGATTTTGAGGAGCTAGACGATAGCGGACAGATAGAACAGGGGCACCTGTCACCTTTGACAAGCGAGTGACTGGTATACGGTGTGTACAGGGATCCGCCATACTGAGTCAATGGCTGTTAGCCGGTCTCCTAGCAATGTAAGTTCAACGAGGGGACAAACAAGTAAGCACCCCCATGGAAGTATAATATGATCATGTCAGCCGGAGAATCTCTCTTAAGTTTATGATACTTTTCTTTTTCGGGCAGGTCAGGCTGTGGCGCGCTCGAGTTGACACCCGTTCGGTAGCCAGTCCATTCTGCCTCAACAGGCGCAACTTTGGGGATTGTGAACGTTTCTGTCCCTGTAGACTTCAAAGCCTCAAAGGCCTTGGCCACAGCGACCTGGACATCATCCTCGGGTGCGGGCAAACACACTTTGGACACCCACATTGGGCCCCTAACGCCGGGGTCACGCAAAGAGCTTCGCTGCCGCACACCCACGGGAAGAGGTTTGCTAACGATATAACGTATGATGGCCACTGTCAGTTGTGTGCGGAGGTCCTGCTTACCGGACACGTCGGAAAGACGAAGGCCGGCTAGAATGAGAGTCTTTAAAAGAAGGGGGACCGCCGGTAGCAGGATCCTGAGCCTCGAAACGAGGTTACTGTTGCTTAATACAACCATAGTGAGAAACCTCTCAAGCGAGAAGGGGCAGGATATTCTATCACATCGAATCACAATGAATGAGCAGTACAGAAGTGATATCTACTGTACATATAATAGAACGGTGACGTAACAGGGTGTCTAATCCCAAAGAGAGAGAAAGAAAATGTGAGTTGAAAGTGAAGGAAAAGACATAATGTTAGGTGCTATGGTTGCCGGAACGCTAAATCCTGTTACCCCTTCAAGCAACGAACCCGACATTTTACAACGAACCCCAGCCCTACCTACCACAACATCGAACGAAAAATCCGACAACATAGATTTATAGTATTTTGATTAATTGACAAAAGTACGTTGCCCAAATTTTAATTACCCATCATTAAGTGGGTTCAAAACTTGGAGATTTCGGTGGGTCTCTGGCAATTAAAATATCCCCACTTAATACCTGATCCAGTTTAGCTCTGATCAGGTAGCCCTGATTGGGTGGAGTTTGGTGTCCCCACTTCTCCTCGATATGGCAAAGTACCACACAATTTTCGCGTCTGTGGGACTGTGATGCATTATTATTACAGGGGATAAGGCAAATTAAAATATATGATATGTAGATAATTATAGAAAATTATGTATCTTACTCGTTTATGCGGACCTTCGGGGGAGAGTGCACGTAGGGAGCGTACAGGTGTAATGAATAGCTAGTTACTAATATTGGGGGCACAGCTCCCAACCCGAATGGTGATGGTGACGGTGTATGGTGAACGGTCCTAGGCCGAGATTGCCGGCCTTGGCGTAGTTGTTGGCGCGCATCAATTCAGGGCGCCAGTGGAGCTGGGAGAAGAAAAAGAGGCGCGGGTTTCTGAGGTAGGTCGGACTATTCCGAAGAGATCGTAAGGCATCGTTGCGACATCTTGAGGTAGGCTAGGTCTTTAGCCTAGGAATGAAACACAGCCGGAGGATCAAAGTCGAGTAGTCATGCCAGTAAGGGCACAAATTGGAAATTACATTATTATACGTGAGAGGGCGCCCGCTAATTGGTTAGAAGAACCCTCAACCCATATAGGTTCGATGACGATGCCATAGGCCGCCGCCAGCAGAAGGGCTTGTGGCACGAATGTGTTGGCTGGAGAACGAAGTGTTTGTTTTAACGATCCAAGCTCAGATGTCTTATTATCCATGAAGACAAAGACAGTGGACGATGACCAGATAGGGCCCCAACACTGTAATGTGAACTTAATAGCCTCCATTTCGTAGAAGTTGATGTCAAAGATAGTATCTGTAGCCGATCGCTGCAGGGGAACCGCAAACGCATTCTCTATTGGGATAAGCTGATGGTCGAATTGCCCAGTACCTGTGGTGATGCCAAACCGAATAATAATAATGATAATAATGAATTAATATATGACTAATATAAGGGTGCTATTCACTAGAATACTAAGTATGAAGAAAGAATGAAGGAAAGGAAAAGGGTTCACAGAAGAGAACATGAGAGTCTACAGGTTAACTTGAAATAGCAGGCGGTAAGGATTGGCATAATACTAGGAAGGCCGGGTCATTACAGTACCTGGCATGAACAATCCGCCCATACCGATGCAGGCGTCCGTATGAAGGAATGTTGTAGCCCGTGTTGGCGAATCAAAGAAACATACACCGTTCCATTGGGAAAAGATCACGCCACCAAGACAAATCTTCACGAAGCTGTAAGCAAGCGCCTCCGAATAAATTTTAACTGGTGTGTGAGAAAAGCGGCCGTAAACGCGCGAAGAAACACTCTACCAAGTCTAACAGCGGGGGCACAGAAACCCAAAAACCTAGTCAGCCTCACTTAAGACTCATAGAGCCCTTTATCGGGACCCGGGCAGCCAATGACTGGGCCTCTTTTATCTTGTCATATGAGACCCGTAAGATAAACCCGTCTGTGTCGATTTCATAGCCAAGCACTGAGACAATTGTCCCGCATTCATTATTTGTCTCGTTTCGTAGAATGCCTAGAAGGTTGGTGGCGAAGTCGTAGTCTCTGGCCGCGGTTTTAGCTATAGTATCAGGAATAATGTGGATAAAATCGTCAAGGTAGTGGTGAAGTAGTTCCCAATGAAGTTAAGACTATAGTATCCAATGTAAACCTCTAGCGAAGAGGTTGAAGATAAATGGTACATTTCTAAGCCCAAAAGGAAGGCATTTCTCTGCATAAAACTGACTTTCCCATTGGAACCCTAAGAGCCACTGCGCTTGCGGTGCGATGGTGATGTTGCGAAAGGCATCTTTGAGATCTCATTTCATGACGATGCAATTACGGCCGGCTTTGGTTATACTTGAAGGAATATGCTCAATTCGAGCATAATTAAGAGAGCCATATTCCAGGCGTATAAATGCATTAACTGACTGACGTAGAGGATATGAGAGATTATGAATCCGGCGTACTCCCCGATCTTTCTTCGGGACTAGTCCTCTTAATGGAGAGCATATGAACCGGTCGAGAGTGTCGAGAGGCTATGTATGTTATCCGACCGTTTGCCAGATCAGCTGAGAGTTTAGACTTGATATCGTCTGGGACCAAGTTGACTGAAGAGTGGTTATTTGACATGATAGTCTGCGAAGGGCCCTTGTACCCAACTAAGGCCCCAAATTCGAGATTTCCGGCGAGAGTACCTGGGAGGCTACCTGGGTAAGGATGCAGAAGCTTACGCCAAGCAGGAGTAATAAACGGAGAGGGCGAGTGGGAGAGCATAAGCACAGGACTGTCGTATATAGGAAATTTGACAGCGGTGTTAGGCCTAGGAGGCATAGGTATGCATTGGTGTCGCTGAGCAAACTGTGATAAGGTAACCTCCCAGTTGTAATCCTAGCTAGACGTCGTGTCCCTATGATCTAGCTCTCTAGGGTCTTTGCCACACTTGCGGCACAGATGCCGCCGGTGGCAGGAGGGCGCGGTACAGTTTCCAGAATTCCGGCGAAGACAAACCTCCAATAGGCCACTAGACTGAGCCGTCCGCGTCGGGATAGTAGGGTTTATCGATCGGTATAATGTTATGGGAGCTGGCCTCTGGTGGGCGTGTAAATGGATGTCGACAAGTGATGGGGGTATTTTCCAGGCATTGACGTCCGTAATCCCAAGGACGATACATTCCTTGTGGAAGGGCAGCGCCAGGCCAAGGACATGTTTCCAGCTGTAGGGCTGGGACAACTCCATGATTTGGGCGTGAAGCTCGATTAGTGTGCTGGTGGAATTGCTATACTTCTCAAACTTGGACATAATCCCAATATACTGAAGGAAACTATTCGACCAGGCAAATGGTTGTGGATAATCCTTTGCTGAGCCTGTGCGCTTTTTGGACCGTAGCTTGCTGTCCGCTATCGTCATCTCATCCTCTTCGTCGTTGATGGGAGACTATCCTTTGCAATTTGTAGAGGTTTTGGGGTTAAATTTGCCTTCGTATACTGCGGTAACCTAGCTTAGGGGGACTACTGGGTATTGAAGGGAAACAGTTAGGGTCTCAGGGGGAATCTCACCACCATCATCATCAACCAGATCAAATTGTCAGTTGACCCGAGGGCGTCCAGATCGGGTCCCAAGGTCAGCTAACTTTTAGGGGTGGAACTCATCATCAAGGGCCATAGCCTTCTTATGGCACTCATCATCATGGGCTATGGCCTTCAGCTGACGTTCTTCATCTAGGGTCATAGCTCTGTATTGATGGTCTATCTCGAGGTGCCTTTTCTCGATTTCGAGGTCCAGAAGCTCATCTTCCCTTGAGCGTTTGCCGAGTCCTGGGGAAGACAGGTTAGGGGCCTGGGAGTCGGGAATCTGCAGCTGCTCAGCCGGGGCGGTAGTAGGCGCCAGAGAAGCAGGGCCTGCGGAAAGGTGGTAGAAGATGCCAGGGGGCGGGCGTCTGTCTCCTAGGAGCCATGGTGATAGCTAGTGATAGGATGAAACGGACAGGTGAGTGACACAGAGCGAGAGGTAATATGTGAAGTATAGAAATGAGCTGCGAGAAGGGTAAACACTCAAATAATCTTCGCCAGAGATATAGCTCTTTGACGTTAATCTTTTCCATTCTTCCGGTGCTGTATCATGTATGTCCCATCCCATTCAGACGGTTGCTGCACAGTACCAAAATAGTCTAGCGGCCTACTCCCGTGATGATTTACTAGGTAATTAACCAACAATTGAAAGAAAGGTACAGTATTATTTAAGGTTTCGGCACCATAACTAGTGACACTGCACTAGCACTCGTCTAGTGCTAGTTTAGTTAGTGTAGTTTGATGTCTAATAAAAATTCTCAGTGAGTGTACAGGTCTCGTCACTCTGTAATACTGTATACCGTATGCTGTGTTGGTATGTCAATGCCTATGGGACTATGATGTCATAGAGTAGTAGTGACTGTAAGTACTAAAATATTAGTGTGGAAAACTTATAAGACAAAGGATACGATCCTTCACAACCTTTACCAAAGAACCACCAATCAAGGCTAGCAATCTGCGATTTGTGCTAGTAGCTATCTCGTTAGTAGCTATGATACCTCACCGCGGATGATTGGTCTATCTTGACAGACTATCTTGTCATTTCAAAGCCCCTTAAAAATGGCCATGAAGGTTGTGCGGTGGATGGGTGAATATGATTTTTTAGCTTCATTTTCTAGTTAAACACACCTGCTGACCCAGAGTGTATGATACGGCGCTTTTTGGAAGCCCCCTCTACCATTGAATCCTTGCTGAAAGACGCCAAGATATTGGTAGACCGATACTTTTTTCTCGGGCTTCCGCAGGTTTTCATGGGAGCTACACTGGGCGCTGAGACCTCGCGAAAGACTGACATCTTCTAAACAACGTCCAGCTTTCGATGTGAGAAAGCTTGATAGATATTACCAGCTCACCGACAAGTCATCGGCCTATACGCTGGGATTTCAATCCATTAAAAACGCAAATGGCGATGGATCGAGAAGAGGTGGGAGCGCTACCCTGATTGTGCAGACATGGCTATAAAGTCGCAATGGGCATGGTACAAGTTAAAGACGGTGGAGGATGTTCTGGGCCCAGTTGATTCTAACCGGTACTATAGCCTCCGAAGGACCGGGAGCCAGCTGGAGGAATCAGCCGACTCGCCACAACTGGAATACTTTATTGACGAGGATTCCAGCAACAGCAGTGATCAAGAGGACGTAGTATCTTACTCTGATGAGTACAATACTTGACAAAAGCCCTAACGCAAGAATTCGGATAATTCTATCGCCTGCTGGTATGAGTAGTGTGGTGTAGTTTTGTCAAGCTAGGCAAACTGTGCAGTGTAGTGTAGTTTAACCCCCGAAACTGCACCATACGCACTATTCCCAAGCCTCCCGACCGGAAGAGTCGCTATGTCAAAAAAAAAAAGTTGCTTTACCAAGGGCCAATCTATGGATAAGGTAAGTATTTTTATATACTAACCAATTCCACACTCAGACCAGCCACTGTAACACACGATGCTATATAATGGACTAGGTCGCAATGTTGAGTATACACTCAACATTTCTATGGCCTTTTGGTCGAGTGGTGTAGCCCGTATAGAGGCCTAGCGGGTGCGCATTACAGCCACAGCCGACAACGACGTAAATGTATCTATACATATGTATACAATAAAGAAGCAGAGATAAATGTTGTCCGAGATGATCAGAAGCAGCCCACCCTAGCATGGTCACCAGGGTAGCTTTATTGGTTGGTACATGCAGTTAACTCAACGTGGGGGGAGTTCGACCGATCAAGTATATATCCAAGGTATGATGGAGTACTATAAGACCAGCGATGTACTGTAACAGCGCTGTTCACGCAGGTTTTATTTGTCTCTAGGGATAGTCGCCTATATGTATGTTGGGATTAACGGCCTTTGTTGATAATGATGCCGTATTCTAGATGAGCTTGAAAGAGAGAGCATTGGTTGACTTCATGCCATGGAATACCACCTACACACCTACGTAGTAGCATAAAACACACGACTGGTCACGCAGTAGTACATATCATTATAATATGTCGTAACGTATAGTTAATCGAAATAAATGTCGTCGCAGTTGAGCAAAATAAGCGGATCACACTACATGTGTAAAGGTCCCAAGCCATGATTGTAGGGATAATACTAAACAGATAAATCACTGCTTTGCGATAGACTAGGGCAATGATAACCCGCGCATGGATCGGGAGAAGGGAAGGCATCGGTCTGCCATCATCCCCGTGGGGATAGCAGTTGGCCACTGCTATTTCAAAGGAGTTCATCCCAGATGCAACGGTCCTAATTTAAAACCGGCACTAAGGATGAAGTAGCTGTGGAGACTGAGGGTCAAGATGACCATATGTAGTACTCAGCATATGTATGCCACGGTCCGCGTGAGAGAGAATTTACATTCTGCCTGACGTATGATACTCCCGCGCAACGCCCGGGGCGAGGATATTTCAGTCGCGTGAGCTATCGGATGAAACACTCGACTTAAGAGGCGAATGCCTGTGGGAAGCCAAAAGCTGTTGATATACCCCCTCCTCATCTTCGTTGAGTCCATATCCTGATGGATCTCTTCGTATCAAGAAGTTCTGCACCCGGGCCTCAAATGAATTGAACTGGTCCGCCGTCTGCTCCCGGCGTCCGGCTAGAAGCCGCGCGCACCGTTCATTTACTTCCTGAATTCGCTGCTCAAGACTGGTCCGATATCCGGTTAACCAAGATACCTGAATCGCTCCACCCAACATAGCCACCAAGAAGATAAATGTTAGAAAGGTGCGATGAGGAGTATTTTGCATCTGCGGTGGGTGGCATCGATGTTGCCATCGCTCCCAATCTTCCCAGGTGCCGGTCGAGAAGATGGGATCCCCATTGCTAGTATATGGACCATACTGATAAGAACCTGTACCTGGAGTTCCCCCACGGCGCCGAGTATCTGTGTGATCCGAATCGCGTTGCCATCCCGTCCCGTGCTTATCGTATGCTGCCCGCTTTATCGGGTCGGAAAGAATCTCATGGGCAGCAACGATCAACCGATAGCGCTGTAGTCTCACTTCGTGTGAGATATCCTTGCACAATGGATGCCCATTACATGGACGATCCGGATGATAAATTCGCACGAGTTCATAGAAGTGTTGCTTGGAATAGGGTGCACCTCTTTCCTGTTTAAAGAGGTCATATGGTGTGAATGTAGACGTAGTGGGCCATGATAAATTGTCGTCAGTTGAGGTAGGGTTACTAGTGGCATATCGCCTGCATGGCTGCTGCTGAACGGACATACGGTTGCTCAGTATAGAAGAATGAGACCATTGCGCTGATGGAGGAGATAGGCTCAAAAGCGCCAGCCCGCCGGTGCAACCGAATAATGCTTGTTTTCTGAGCATTGCTACATAAGGAGGGCTAGGGACTCATCGTTGCATGGGATATGTCTGTAAAATCGAGACATCAAATATTCCCAGAAGTCGAAAAGAGAGACTTTTGATCGCGCTGATCCATCTCGCTGGGGTCCAGGATGGTTATGTGGCAATTCCAGCAATAAATACTAGTTATACTACATAAATACCATAATATAATACGTGTATGTAATAGAAGTTATACTTGACGCCCGACGCACCTTTTAATTACAACACCATGACATCCATTGTATTGATTTCCTCCAGGTGTATTGTATGATACAATGTGTTTATTTATTATTAACCTGTACACAAGTATCTGACACGGTACCGAAAGACGCTAGTCATACAAACCAAGGCTTAAAGTAGTATAGTAAGATAGAATTATCCGATTGTGAGATGCCATTGGTTCAGTTACGGACTTGGCCACACCCGTGACCTGAAGTATTCCTATTCCGTCATACAGTAGTACACTATCTATTCCTTTTTTATTCTACAATATTTCCCAGATCTCAGTGGCTTCTCAGGTTGGATAATGGCTCGATCACATTATCCAGACCATCAAGATCGCCGGCGAAGAGAGAGCCCCTCTGCTTCGTCAAATAATGACCGAAAACAACAGCGACGGGGTCGGAATCGTGAGTTCGGTAGCGGAGACGCGAGGGATAAGACGTGGCGGCGACGATCTTCTCGCAGCCCTGTAGAGAAAATCGGGGGGCGAAGGGAGTATCGGCACCGGCGAAGCGCGGAATACCCAGAAAGCCCAGTTAGAGACAGGGGGAGAAACCGAAGCATCTCGAAGGAAGACCGGTATAGAGCACGTTATCGAGAGGCCAGCCACCATGATAGCAGAGCGCAAGTCTCGAGACAATCCCGAAGCATCTCCAGGTCTCGTTCGCCGCCCAGACGACGCAGCCCCCCTACCAGGTTTCGGGGCAGCCCTTTACCGCCGGACCCTGTGCGATCTCGGGGCCCTTTACCGTCTCAGAAACAAGCTTTCACATCCGGAGAGGTTTCGAAACCGTCTTCACCCGCCCCGGAGAAGGAGAAGCCAAACTTCGCCAACACCGGACGGCTCGCCGCCGAGAGCAATACGGTGACAGTTAATGGCGGCTCTGTGGTACTGAAATATCATGAACCTCCGGAGGCTCGGAAACCTCCGGCTAAGGAGGCATGGCGGCTCTATGTTTTCAAGGGTCCTGACCTCCTTGAGATCGTAGAACTGGCCGACCGCAGCTGCTGGCTTATCGGCCGGGAGAAATTGGTAGTCGACTTTCCTGTTGAACATCCTAGCTGCTCAAAGCAGCATGCGGTCATTCAGTATCGCTACGTGGAAAAACACAACGAGTTTGGAGACCGGCGCGGACGTGTTCGGCCTTACCTGATTGACCTCGAAAGCGCTAATGGGTCGACAGTGAATGGGGAATCTATACCGACGGGAAGATATGTTGAACTGCGGGACAAGGATGTCCTGCAATTCGGGATGAGCACCAGGGAGTACGTGCTCATGCTCCCTCCTTCAGACTAAGAAGACGATAGTCTCGACGCGTTTCCGCATCGATCATTATGAGTGGAGGAATCCTGAAAGATGTTTGAACAAAGGGACTATTACACTGTCTTGGAGAGATAGGTCTTAGAAATGGATTTATATTTATATGAAACCGGGTTGCCTTGCCATATCCACGTCAAATCTATAGTCTGCTGCCTATCACTTCTGCTTTCCCCTGGCCTCGCCCTCCATTTCTTGGGCCTTTCCTTTGGCCTCGTCCGCTATTTGGGACACCTTGCCTTCCGCCTCCTTGGTTGCGTAGCTGAAGACCTCGTTCATTTTCTTCATCGCCTTTTCTGCAGGGCTGTCAGCATTGATACAAACCTGCGGACTTGTTTGCCAGGGCCCTCCTTCCTTGTACCCAGCCGGTCATGCGGCTCACGATGCAAGAAGATAATAATGAGTCAAAAGAACACGCTTCGCATACCGCATGTGTCGATACCCTTCACTGCCGCATCGGAGATAGCACGGTCCGCCTTCTTGAGGGTCTCCTTGGTCATCTTGGCCGGCCCCTTCTGGTTTAGGGGCGTGGTTGAGAAAGATCTCGATGGAACGATCGATGTGGCGGGTGAAACACCGCTGGCTGAGACCCGTGCGGTGACGCAGACGATCCGAGTGCCGGTGAGCATAAACATGACGACGAAATAAAAGACAAGGCTGGACTCTGTGCCAGTTGGACGCTTATCTTCCCCGCTTTCCCCGTCAAATCCTTCGCTCGACAGATATATCACGAAGTAAAGAAGGTAAGAAGGAAGCTAATCTATTAGATGTTAGAAAGCAGCGAATGATCATCGTTAGATCGATAACGTCGGTATGCCCGTATATTCTGAGTTTCATGGTATGTGAGAAGGATATACTGCATGGCCACATCGAGTTGCATCGACATATATATATTATTATATATATACACAAACAAGCACACGAGATACATACCAATTCCTTATGTTCACCAAGCTGATAGCGTACCAGTAGACAGTAGTGATAAATAGCCAAACGATGATGATGACAATATCATAGGTATATTCTTACTTGCCTTTCTTAACATACAACATATCTCGACGTCATAGTGATAATCTGACGATGATATGGCCATTGGGTTGGGGGGACAATACCAAATATAATACAGGTGATAGTCTATAACTTGGGGCCGGCATGATGCAATTATGCGATGACATCTCTCTTGCATCTTGCTTAAATCACCGCAGTCCTGTAGGCAGTAGGTACCTATCATAGCTCCGACCAAGATGCATAGTAGAAGCCCTGTTCTGATTGAATCGATGACCTTAACTTCTCTACTGCTTGCACAGGGTTCTCACGCTCTGCGAGTCTACTTAAAGACTAGCAATTTTGGGTAATACTAAGTACAGTACCGGTTTGTCTCGGCCCGTATTTTCTGCCGGGAGCGGTAAGAGATTCTGCCGGGGTAAAAATATATTAAAGTAGGAAGTAACTTGAAGCATTTATTAATTTACTACAGTTGAAATGTATAATCTAATAAATCATCTAACAGTTTTGAAGCCTCCTTCAGCTTATCCTTTCTTGGTTCCTTTTTTCCTTCTCCCCTCCTCTGCAGCTTTGCAGCCTCCCTTTTCACTTTCGCTTCGGCCTTGTACTGGGCAACAGCCCTTTCGTGTGAGACCTGTGACGCAAGTTTTCTTAAGACCTTTCTATAGCCGGATCGCCGAGGCTTGCTCCTTTTTCCCATAGTTGGCGGACACATAAAAAGCGGGGTCAATTTTTTGATTAGTAAGCGATATTAGTAATACAATATAATACACGTGATTATATCATGTGACAGGAATCTTCTCGCTTAGTTTCCCTTGCACGTATAGTAGAATGCTCAATTCATATAAGCTTGCCCAATTTATTAAAGGTTTTCTCGGAGAATATCATCGTGATATCGACACATCAGTCAATAAACTCACGGGTTTAATCAAGCCGATAGACAACACACCAAGGTCTAAAAGGATGGGAATAACATCGAGAGGCTTGAGGGCGTCGATGGCTGAAAAAGCTTGGATTCGCTTGGAAGGACGTCAAAAAGGGCGTATTTCTTGATGGCCATGAGCGAGAAGACGTGATCGAATACCGCAGGCAATTTCTTCAGACCATGAAAGAAATGTCGCCCTACATGGTCGAGTTTAACCCGGATGGGACGATGAAGCCGAAGCGATACCCCGAGGACTGTGAGGTTGGTGGACCAGATCGACGACCTATTGTCGTGATTACACATGATGAGAGCATCTTCTCGGCGAATGATGGATGTCACCAAGCTTGGGTATCTGATAATGGTACATTTCTTCGGCCGAAAGGAAAGGGGAAAGGGATTATGGTGTCGGATTTTCTTTTGCCATGGTCTCGGCTTAACCTCTTTTCTCTTTCCGAAGAATGTCAGAATGAGCTAGAGGCCTCCGGAATTCGTCGCGAAGCGGCAGTCTTGTTTGGATTTGGAAAGGAAGACGGATATTAGGATGGGCCAAGACTCCTTAACCAGGTGTTAGATAAAGCGCTTCCCATCGCTGAGACGCTTTATCCTGGGTATCAGTTACTGTTCCTGTTTGATAATGCCACTAGCCATTCCGTCTATGCTGGTGACGCACTACATGTGTCACAAATAAACAAGGGAGAAGGCGGAACTCAGCCACTCCTACGTGATGGGTGGTATAATGATGGAAACATTATTACTACTCAACCAATGTTCTATACAAGGGAGGATCCGGTGATAGGAACTGTTAACCAAATACCAAAAGGGATCCAAAAGGGATCCAAAAGGCCTTAGAGTAACGAGGCCTTTGGCCAACTGCAGGCCTGTTACTTGAGTGCCCACAGCCCCGTTGCAATGACTGTTCTGAGGCGCAGAACTGCAGGAATTGCACAAAGGGTACAAGATGCGAAGGCTGTAGGAAGCGAAAATTTCACAGTGGGAAATGCACGCCAAAACGAAGCTGTGATAACTGCGAACTTAGGAAGGAGAGTTGCTAGCGCACTCAAAGATAGTTCTGTGCTTATAGTGACAGGAGACGGAGGGGGGGCTGCAAAGAGTGTGAAAGCTTGCCTCCGAAATGCAACTCAACCGGTCTGTCAATCTCTTGCTTGTTGCTTTCTCCATACAAGTGCTAATTAAATCATTTAGATTGCTGTGCCCGCCGGCTTCTTTCCCTACAGCCCGACTTTGAAGCGCAATGGTGCGAGATAGAAGGGAAGTTGATGGACGGGGTCCACCATCACCGGGGTCCTTTTCTACCCTAAGTTCCACTGTGAACTTAACCATATCGAGTGCTTTTGGTGTTATGCCAAATGATATGCGTGGGAGAAATGTGACTACACTATTGAAAACATGTGCCTTCCACGTTAGCTCACGTCGGTAACGGGACCATCTCTGCCTTCTGTAATAGTTGCATGAGAAAAATGGATCTATATTGGCAAGGACTTGCATATGGGTCTAAAGAAGGAAGAATCTCACATCACACCAGAAGGTATATCTCCCTGGTGATGATCGATAAGTAGTGGCTGCGGAGAGTATCGAGGCAGAGAAGTCACGTGTAAATAATTTACTAGTTCTAAA
Source organism: Pseudotulostoma volvatum (assembly GCA_019804575.2). Lineage (NCBI taxonomy): Eukaryota > Fungi > Ascomycota > Eurotiomycetes > Eurotiales > Elaphomycetaceae > Pseudotulostoma > Pseudotulostoma volvatum. The sequence continues at coordinate 16,447 of JAHQZX020005389.1, forward strand.
TAGGAATAGTTTGTTCCTAAGTTGGTATGGTCATTAAAGTGGGACACTGTGGGGTCAAAATTTTTTTCCTCACCAAAATTAGGTGATCTTTAACTCGATTCAATCCTACCTTGCCAGCATCCTGTAATAGAAATTAAATCGTAACTTTACTTCTTGGCATATGCTCTTTGATTTTATGATTTCTCCGGTGTGATTTAACCATGTTGTGGTTGTGGTGATTCAACTTTTGTGAGTCGACCTCGGTGGCCTCTCGCTTTCTTCCTGCTGTTTTCCTCATTCTTCCTCGCTGCCTTCTTCAGAGCTCCCCTCCCCAGTGTCTACCTCCTCAGAGTCTTCCTCCTTACCGTCTGCCTCTTGAATCTTGTCAAATAATACTAAATTATTGGATTCAAGCTCTGCGGAGCTCACCTGGATGCTCTCATTTTGCAATTGTGAGGAATCTACAATCGCATCCTGTTTCTTCAAGCCACCGCTCTACTACATGTAAGGCGTCCTCTTCCACTTTCATTCCCTTTGCTTTAATTGCATCTTCGGCCACTGCAAGTGCTGCAGCTCTCATTTCATCCCGCAGTCTTTGGTGAGCGCGATCCCGTTCTTCCTCTTCAGCAGCTTCTCGACCTGTCATAGCCTCCTTCCTGCTAGCGTGGAACAGCCGAAGGCTTCCTTCTTTCTGAGGATCAGACAGTTCTAATGGCATGCGTTCTAAGGCTGCCAACATTTTATCCTGCGCAATGGTAAGTTTCCTTTTTTGAAGCTAGAAGCAAAAATTTCCGCCTATGCAGCTGGTAGTGTCTGGAAATGTCCAGGCCTTTTCTCTCGGTGCTGGATGTACGTAAAGGGATCCGGATTTGGTGCATGGTTGTGTTCTAGGCATGTACTCCCTAAAGCCCACCGACGGCCTAATTTTTTCTGCCTTGACACGTAAAGGCCAAATTTACAAGCTTTACTTTGTATCTCGGTCTCAACCCTCTTGCGATTGGCCGCGGGGGGTTTCCGACTATTCTTGATGCTAGTTTTATGATGGGTACATTCGATCTTTCGGCGGGATTCTATAACGAGAGCAAAGCCATGAGTAAAAGCCCAACCTTGAGGCCATGCAAACGCAGCATCAGGACTTTCAACAATCTCCTTCTCTCGGTCTCTCTCATTCCTCATCATCCCTTTCCATTGCTATTGCCATCGGTAGCACCAGCTTGTATAATGGCTCCTGCAACCGGATGGGCGACACCAATGGCCCGCGGAAACTCTGCCAGCACCCTCGACGCCCGCCTGCAGCCGGAAAGTCATCAAGCTCAGCAGCCCCCTCAGTCCCCTGTCCATGCAGAAGCTCGAGCCCTAACGCGCCTTGCACTTAGAGGCACCAATCCAGGGTCCAACAAACGCCCCTTGGACGACGAATTACGCCAAATCGAGGTAGAAAAGGCCTAACTAGAACTCGATCACCAACGGAAGTTGGCAGCATTTGAAGAGGAACAGCGGGCCAAGCGGGCGGCCTATGAGGACTAGCGCCGTGATAGAGACCGGGCCCAGGAAAGTGAGCTGCACCACACGACTGCGGCCTCAGGTAACCGTAATGCCGAACCAGATGATGATGAAGGTGAGATACCCCCTGAGGCCAAAGAGGTCTCTCTCCTTTTCCCTACAGCTCCGCAGAAGGAAATTGCCGCTATCTTTGAAGGCAAATTTGAACCAGTCAACCTATATAAACCACGTGGGAAAGTCGCCTTGTCTTTGGATAACGACGAAGAAATATCTGTCAGCGGGGGCAAACTCCGCGCTAAAAGGCATTATGGTACAGTCAAGGGCTATCCACGGCCAGATATTTGGTCGGCGGCCTTCCTCGAATACGCTGTTCCAGAGCAAATACGATGGTCTCACTCGCCCTTTGCTCCAATTCCACAGCCGCATCATGGACCTATCAAGGTCTTATTTGTGAAGCAGTTATTGTCCTATATTGATTGACCTTCCGCAAAGAGCGAATTATTATGGGTATCAATAATAAGGAAGCCTGGCGTCTACACCTTGTGGTAATCGACGAACACCTCCGTGACAGGGTCAAACCCACCAAGTCATCTGCATCCCAGTCATCCTCAGATATGCCATCCACTAATTACTGCTTGAGGTGGAATTCTGGAGACTGCAATTGGGAGGAGTGCACACGTATACATGCCTGTGGCGATGCGGAAGAGATCACAAAGAGAAAAACTACCACAAGGCTGAGGGCAAGAGCATGGACAATCGCATAGGGGAAACCCAAAGCTAGGATCCGATGAGCACGCAGGCTAGACTAAATCAATTCACAAGTCTACATTCCTGTGCCCCCAGGCCACCAAGGCCGAACACCAGGATCCAATTCCCCATCTTCGACCTCTCAATGCCAAAGCTTTCGGCCTCGCCGTCGCCTCTTAATATCTCTGCTTGGCGAGAGTTGCTTCTTCTATACCCGGGTGAGTTGCCTGAGGTGTTCATTAACATACTCGATCATGGTGCCCTACTCGGATATAAAGGGCCCGATCAGCAAATCTTGTCTGGGAACCACTCCACTGTTAATATATCCCCTGACGCATTGAGTCGAAGTTCCAACTGGACCTTGCCTTGGGTCGCATCTCTAGGATACTAGTTAATTCCGGCGACCGGTTCATATCTTCTCCTCTTGGACTAATCCCTAAACATGATGGTGGTTTATGTCGAATTCATGACCTCTCATACCCGCACCGGTCGTCAGTCAATACGCATATCGACCCGATTTGCGGCGCATTAACATATACCCCCATTGAACATATCCTCGATGATATCGTCAAAGCAGGCCGCCATTGTGTCGTCTTCAAAAGAGATATAAAAGACGCTTTTCGCATCGTTCCCGTTGCTCCCTAAGTACAGTGGCTACTTGGCTTCCAGTGGAAGAACCGTTTCTACGTCGAAAGGTGCCTTCCTTTCGGACTCGCCACAGCTCCTTTCATCTTTAATCTCTTCGCAGAAGCTCTGCATTGGATTCTCCAGTCGTGGCTTGGATGTGAATTTGTTAACCACTATCTCGATGGCTTTATTTGCATCTTTCCCCAGTCGCCCTCGTTAGATCCAATAATCCGGACAGCTGCCAGGGATTATATTGCGGCCACCAACCTCCTGGGAATTCCACGAAACGATTCAAAGGACCAATGCGGCACGGTCTTACCAGTTCTAGGTTATGAGGTTGACACAAACACGTTTACCCTCCAAGTACCTCGGGAGAAGTTGACTAAAGCACGCGATTCCACAGCCCAAGCATTAGCCAAGGCCTCTCTGGACCTCCGTAAGGCAGGGTCTCTTGCCGGGTTGCTTGGTTTCTGTGCCCCAGCGGTCCAGTTAGGGCGAGTCTTCCTCAGGTCTCTATGGTCGTTTATCGCACAAGTCCAAGTTCATCAAGAGACGAATCCCTGCTGACCTGCGATGTGACCTATTATGGTGGCACGACCTCCTTCACCAGTGGAATGGTGTATGTTACACCAAAGTTCGCATGATGTTCTCCCTTTATACAGACGCGTCAGGCATAGGAATTGGGGGCTATTTTATGCCAGGCTCAGGGCCTTTTGAACCCTTCACAATTCCATTGTCCAATGCTTTTTCAATCCCCATCACCCGCCCGACTGATACACTGTTTGATATCAACATATACGAGTTGGAGGCAATCAAGTTCGCGTTACAGACTTGGAGGCCTACCTGGAATTCTTCTAAAGTCACCGTCTTCACAGATAACAAGTCTTCTGAGCTCGGTCTTATGAAGCAAACTCTCCGAAGCCCAGTCAACGCTCCTCTTAGGGAAGCGCTCTTTTCAGCCGCCGCATACGACGTTGTCTTAGAGCCTGTGTGGATAGAAGGGTCCACAAACACCCTTGCGGACGCGCTTTCTCGCATTGATGAGAATACAATTATTAAGTATGCCCCCACTGGCAGAATTGCTGTACTTCAATCCTCCAGCGCAGTTCTATGACTAGTCCCCCGATACACGAGCTGGTCATAGCTTGATAGCCAAATCATATGAATATTACTGTTCTTGAGTAGGCATCACAGCATAGCCTGCCTGCCAACGAATACTCCTCCGCTACCAACCTTCACTATCCATTATTACCTCGCCGAATCCATATAAGATTCGACACCCAAGTCAACTCCTACCTAGCACCTGGCCCAGCTTCACTGGCGCCCTGATTTGATGCCACTGACAACGTAGGTGTGAGCCGACAACGTAGGTCCCCGCATCAATCAGGTGGCAGCTGTGCCTGGCAATTGCATATGTTACAATTGACATCTTTTCCACTCTCCCGTGCTGAGGTCCACATAAAATAGCGGTGTGCGGAACCCCCACGCCGCCCACTAGTCTATCTCGGGGCAGTAACTTTTTTCCAGAAAATGTTACTACCTCGAGACAAACTGGTATAGTACAAAGCTTCCCTGGTCTGACATGATTATGTGATTCTGCACTTAAAATGGAGTGAGATAGGCTAGGTATGATCACAAGAGCGTAGAGATTCTATTATTCAAATGCCGCTTTGGTTTAACCAAGCGTTTTTTCACTAGGTAGGACTCTGTTCATTTACCTGAAACCAGGGTTCAAGTACGACCAAGGGTAAGCAAGCAGCCACCCCTTCCTCTTCCTCTTCCTCTTCCTCTCCCTCAATAAATCAAAATAGATTCTGGCTAATCGCTCGTAACAGATGATCCGGCCTTAGTCCCTGGCCGTGCCTTCCCTCGGAGCATGCTTATCCGCAATATTATTGGAGAATTTGGGAATTTTACTCGATCCCTACTGATCAATGAGCCCCGTAGTGGGTATCTCAACAGGTCTGGAGCTAAAGAAACGTTGGGCGTGACACTACAAGCGGAGAAAAACTCCGTATCATTGATGCTTCAGATGAATGTCAACCCGAGTCACAGATGATTTTATTGACTTAAATCTGTCAGAGCTTTCGAAATAGCAACATTGAGAATCCAAATCCAAGCGTTTACGTCCTAATCACCAGTAAGAATTGGGGAGTTCCTAGGTCAATTCAACCGCAAAAATCTGTCGTCATACCGGAAAGTCGAGGAAGACCTTGACATATTCATTGAAGAAAAAGTTTACGAGCTCAGCCAAAGAAAGCAGGACTCGAAAAGTCGCATTGGAGGTATTAGGTATACTTAAAGAAAAAGCCGAAGGAACATTCCTGTGGGTCAGAATAGAGTGTAGTGAATTGACAAACGTCAGGTCGAGCAATCAAGAAACTTCAAAACATACCTCAGGGATCATATTCACTGTATAAAAATCTGCTGGAAACAGCTTTAAAGCGTAGTTAAGAGGACAATCGAACGATTTTGCAAATCCCGAGCCTTGTCGCAATTGCATAAGAACCACTGGGTGTGGTAGAGTTATCTGGAGCTTGTCAACTATATCATGATGAAGACGAGGAGGATTGCTTTAGATACACGCGGGAAGACATTGAGATGTGTTATCTCATGATTGTTGTCCAAGACAGAATTATGCGCCTTTTGCATAAGTCTGTGAAGGGTTTTTTCGTTGGTACTGAAGGAGAATGTATGGCTAATGAGTCGGAAGCTCACGCCTCCTAGGCAAACCGATGTCTCAGCTACCTTTTAAGCAGTTTGCGGCTGTTAGACAATATGAAACCTCGCCCGGTTTTGTTCGCGAAGAAGCCTGGTGGCAGTCTATGATTTTGTGTGGATTACCGCGTATTAAATACCCTAATAGAAAAGGATCGCTATCCGCTTCCTTTTATTAATGAGAATTTAGAACGGATTGGTTGTGCTACCTGGTTCACAAAGCTTGATGTTATCTAAACCTTCCATAAATTCGAGTTGGAGCCGAAGGATGGGTGTTTTAAGTATGCAGTTCTCTACTGGACTCATCATGCTGCCAATGCAGGGCCAGAATTCCGTGTTTCATGGGAGGATAAGAGCCTCTTCGAGCCAATGGTGTCTAATGAGCGGAACGTGGATGCGAATCTACAACATAATGAGTCCTTCCAGACAAATTCCTCACAATTTTTCCCTACTACATGTGGCAGCTAGATGGGGCGTCTATGCTTAGTGGATTATAAATTGGCTAATAGAATGGAAATTGTGGATTTAGAGAGTTTAGCGATCACCCAAAAAGTAGTTGAATTCAATGATGCTACATTTAAGGCCCAACATGGAGTGACACCAATGGAAGAAGCGGCAAGATATTGAAATAGCTCGATTCTCTGGAGAAGAGAGGGCAGAAATGGTAGTGGCGGAGTGTACTTTGGAAGCAGCAGCAAGCAATATAATCAATGGGGGCAAATTGATGGAGCTCTTGCTGAGTCACCAGAGTGATCAGATCCGAATAACAAAAGAGAAGTAAGTGGTTGAACTCCTGCTGGGTCGACGAGAAGACCAGGTTCCAACTACAGAAGATGTGGTTAAAGCTGCTGGAGGCAATTGGGAAAGTAAGAAACAAGTGATGGAGCTCCTGCTAGATCGACGGGGAGACCAGATCCAGATCGCAGAAGCAGTCATTAAAGCTGCTGGAGGTAACCCGGGAAATGGGAAAAAAGCAATGGAACTCTTGCTGGATCAACAAGGAGACCAGATTCTAATCACAGAAGATGTGCCCAAAGCTGCTGCCGGTAATTGGGAAAGTGGAAACAAGTGATGGAACTCCTGCTGAGTCAATGTGGAGACTAGATTCCGATCACAGAAGAAGTGATCGAGGCGGCTGCAGGTAATCCGGGGAATGGGTACCAAGTGATGGAACTCCTGCTGGATCGACAAGAAGACCAGATCCAGATCACAGAAATGTGGTCAAAGCTGCTGCAGGAAATCCGGGAATCAAGAAACAAGCCATGGAACTCCTGCTAGATCGACGAGGAGACCAGATTCTGATCATGGAAGATGTGATCAAGGTAGCTGTGGGCAATTCAATGAGTGGAATAGGAGTGATGAACTTCCTACTGGATCAACGAGGAGACCAGGTTCCGATCACGGAAGATGTCTCCAAAGCTGCTGCAGGTAATCAGGGAAATGGGAAACGAATGATAGGACTCCTGCTGGATCGACGAGGAGACCAGACTCAAATCAGTCAAGATGTGGCTAAAACTGTAGGTAAGTAATCAGGGAAATGAAACAAATGATAGAGCTCCTGCTAAATCAATGGGGATACCAGATTCATATCACAGATGGCAAGCAATCCGGGCATGGGAAGGGGTCGGTGAAGCTCCCTCCCACTGCCCAGCTAGATTCTGGGACGCCTAGACCGTTTTATATCCTTGGGGGGAAGCTCCCTATTTTCTGGCGAACATACGCTTATCTCAAGTTCTCATTCTATGAAACCCGCGGGCTACTATCGTTTTTCACTCTAGGGTTTCTACAGTATTATTATTATTATTTAATCAAGTTTATTGTCTGTATCCAGCCTCTCGGCTATGACAGACACCCCCCCATAATAGGCTTGTCTCACACAGCTCGGTTTCAATCTCCTATACCTAACCCTTCAACTTGCCTTTTCCTGGCCCAGTCCTCCCGACTGCGCAGGGCTTTTGAGCCATAAACGCCCTCCTTAGTTGTATGATAACGACCTTTATGATCTGGCACGTGATCCAGTCATGTGATCGAGGACGGGCCTTTGTACTTAACACCGT
>JAHQZX020005390.1:0-23957 GCA_019804575.2 Pseudotulostoma volvatum
CTTCCTGGTACTCGCTCCGGATACTTTACGAGAAACAGACCACTCTATATGCTCAATATCACAGATTGGAGGGACAATACTCTCCGATCTCAAGCCTAAAGTGTTCCGGGTAGCGAGCCTACTGGCTACCGTGTCTCACGACAAGTGTAGGCAAACTGATGGGTTTCCCTAGGAGCTTAGCTCTAGTGGTGATATATCGTCGGTGTTGACTTGCTTAAAGAGTGGCACAAACAGTGGCTGCGACGCGCATTATCGGTAAGGGTAAATCTTTGCCTAGAGGAACAGTAACCTCAGCTCTGGCCCCAGCCCCAGCCCAGGCTTCCATGTCAACACCAATCCCGAGCAACATCAAGCCAGGGCCGCCAGACAGCAACCCAGGCGCAATTAAGCGATCTCGTGCAGGTTCTAGGGTCCGAGAAAGCAACCGGGAATCACATACCTGGGATCGCTGACCGCTGGGCTTGTATTAATGCGCGTTGCCGTAACGAAGGTAGAACTTGCTGGTAAGGCAAGGAGCCTGGAGCCCCGGATCTTGCTGCTGATCACTATCCCGTTCCATCGGCTTTATTTCGGCGCTGGAGTAAGAAAGTCAATGGTGGGTCCTCAATAATTGAACAACCATCCCCGCAATTGGTTGTCACACTTTGCAAGTGGAGAGATAGAAGCCATAAAAAGCTGGAGACAGTAGCAAAGCAGGATAACCAGTCTACATCTGCGGTATCTACTACATCGGCCCTTCTTAACACCTTCCTTGTCTCTCATCTTCGCCAAATGAACCAGCAATATTAAACGCCAGAACGCCAGAACGCCCGAGGCACCCGCCGAGTTCAAGCCCGCTGGCAGCCAGCGCTCAGAAGGATCCCGAAGACATCTTGGAAGATTTATTCGATTGGTTAACGAGGGAGCGGACACAATACCCCCAAGAAGGTCGAGATGTATGGACGTATCAAAGAGAAGCTAATTGAGAACTGGGAGTTAGAATGTCTACGGGATGGTAAAGGAATGACGGAGGAAATCTAGAAGGAGCTCGGGTTTAAGCTGGGCACATTCGCTTCGATACGCATGAAGATATCAGAGTTTAAGCGTCGACGTCCCCAAAGTTCTAGTTCTATCAATACCACATCCAGTCTTTAGTTTAGGTAGATACATGATACCCGGCATTTCGGATATGTTGTTTCGCGTTCGGACCCTGACATTGGTTAACCGCAAAAGTTCAGAAAATTTCCGAAATCACTGAAATCGGCTGCTAGTATAAAGTTCCTTTTAATCCAAACCTTGAGGTCGTTAAATGTGCTTTCAATTGGATTGAAATCAGGGGAGTATGGCAGTAGAAACTTCAGTAAACCGTCTCTTTCCTCATACATCTACCTCAACTCGGGGTTTTTGTGAATTGACCCATTGTCCAAAATAATAGCGGAGCGTGGACCTGGATATGATGAGCAGTGCGGAAGAACTCTTTCCCACTCAAAGTCCATGAAAAGCTCACTTGTAATCGAGCCTTGGAATACAATCCAGTCAAAGTAGCCGTCCTGGGTGAAAGCTGGTAGGATGCTCCACTTTTCGGACCGCTTGTACGGACGTGCTTGCTGGCAAATTAATCCCCGAGGAGACCATCCATATTTTCTATCACCAGTGCGCTCATTGGAAGCCGACTCGTCTAGAATACCAGCTGATCACATTTGTACTGTTTCTGGATTCCTTGCCAGGTACGCCGAAGTGGCTCACTTCTCTCAGCAGCTCGTGCCTGCACTGCTTTTCTCGACCATTTTACTCTAGTCAAAGCCCTGCAGATCGTAGAAACAGTGGTTTCTAACTCATATTTATCGAATATAAACTGCTGCATCTCGTCAAGATACGTGGTGGGATTATCTTCAAGGAACTCGAGTAAACGCTATACAGCAGCTGTCATATACAATATCATCTCTGCAAGGAGCAATGTTCAGGTATTACCATTTCTTGCGCAGGCAGTAAAGTCCTTGGACGGCCCGAGACAACCGTAGTAGATGGGTATGGCTGGCCAAAGAGGTCAAGAGATAGCCGGATACATGTTATTGTCCTCTTAGATACGTGCATAGCCTTCGCTATCGTACTTGGACGCTCGCCACAGCCTAAGTGGACTTGAATACGGTGGAGAACGTCATCTGGGAGCCTTCCAGGCATAGCGCTATGAGATGAAGAGTATATTTATACGGTAGAAACAGGGGACAAGTTTAGGAATTGGTTGTGTTGCCTGTTTTGTTGGGCAACCACAAGAGACCTGCGCTGGGGGCGGCAGCCAGTTTGTCCGGTGGGACAACCATTTTGCAAAGCACTATATCTGCATCAAGCGGAGGGTTGCGTGTCCTGTGGCTACCAAGCCGGTGGTTAAGTTAATATACTTTGGCTAAATAATATAGGATATAATTGACAGTTTATTTTACAGATAGATAGAGGGCACCTTAGTCTATAGTCATGGGTTGTATATTTCGCTGAAAACTGATTCTCCTGAAGCATTGGTAGAAACATGCCCTATGTTTGTTTGATGCATGTAGATGTATGTATTACGCCATATGCACAGCTCAGACTTGCCTTTTATCCCATCATTAGAATGACCACCTTTGACCTCTAGCGCTCCGCTGACGCAACTATCTTGCTCTTTTCATGTCATCAAGAACACAACTGCTATGGCTTCATATTCTCGTCACTACCAATCTCCAACATGCCATGCCTCGCTCCATCAGGTGCAGGGAAAAGACAGTGGAAAAAGACAGTAGTAATCAGACGAGTGTGTATGAGACACACTTACAGCCATGACGTGTCTGACAACGATGTTAGAAGCTCAGATAAGGGCCGAGTGGACGAGAGAGGCCAGGACGAGCCATTTCAGAAGTATCTGTTTCCGTCATCATCGCTGGCCTTGCGCTGCACTGAAACGTTGGTAGAAAGAATGACACTGAAGTCCATGTTTGGAAAAGAAGACGATGAGAAAAAAAGAACGAAAGAAGAGCTAGATTAGCTCAACACATGAGTCCCCTTGCTCTTCCCGCTCTCCATCTTCGCAGTCCTTGAGCCGAATTGGATGGCCCGCTTCTTTTCGAGCGCGACCTGTGTCATGCCAAGTTTGAACGCGACCAGGCGGAGTGCCTTCTTTCCCGGCTCGATGTCTACTCCTCGAAACACGCCGTTCGACGAACTTACCTGTTCACCACTAGGGCCGCCCCCCGCGACTTGATCTTTAGCACCAAAGCCACATCTTTCCCATACAGGAAGCCGGACAGCCCAGGAGAAGAAGTCTTCATCGAGATATGGGTACCTAATTTCACGGCCCCAAGTTGATGTGACGCGATCATCACGCCCCAGGTTTCGTTTCCCCAGCCGACTAACATCCAGATTGATTTCATTAATGAGACCTCGAAACCCGTGTCGAGAAAATGCCGCGCCATGTCGGGCGTATCCCGCAAAGAGCTCGTCTGCTCCAAGACCAGACAGGAGCACCCTTGCCGGCGTGGTATATTCTACCGTCTCATCACCAGATCCTCTTCTCCCAGAGATTATTCCCTGGCCACGAGAGGCGAAGTACAACGCACACGCAATAGAAAGGTCCATCTCTGTATTGTGCGGCTTCATCAGATGTCGCAGTTCGTCTCTATGGGCCAACGTTTCCTTATAGGCAACATTAACCGCAATGAACCGCCATAGTCGAGTTGGGCAAAGTCTTTGAAGCTCAGCGAGCCTAGCTCGGCCAGTTATACGATCCGGGCAATCTTCGTAGATCGACTTCCCATCCTTAGCCTTATCCTTACCCGAGGCTGCTACTACCCTCGGATTCTCGAAAGCCACGTTGAGGAGGTCGACTACTTCATCGATTGGGAGGATGTCGTGAATCAGCCTGGCGAGAACTGCGCAGTCAACACCACCGGAGAATAGCACTGCAATCTTTGCAGTACACCCTAGGACGGCATGTGGTGGCTTTGGGACGTTTTGAATTCGGAGCTGAAGGGCCAGGCGAAGCATTTTTTCCAAAGTTTCAACACAAGGTGAATCAAGCGTAAGCAGAGGTGGCTGTTTATCTGGTGCTGTTCGATTCATTAGTGGTATTGGGCTCCTCTGCAATCTAAGCATCAGTCTTCTCATCCCTCGAACACCCATTTAATGTTAAAGCGTACAAGGAAGTAGCCAGAAGGAGTCATAGCGCCGTCATCTATCCACGGTATAGTTCTCACTTTAACTCGAGCCACATTATTACTAACGATAGATCGATCAGAATAATTCCCTTCAAAGACGCATGAGATGTGTGAAAGATCAGTCATATGAAGCCCGTTGGTGTGGGTCTCCTCAAAGGACAAGGGAGATATTCCGTCAGAGATACTGCAGATTTTCAAGCTACCATTCTCGTCAAATCCATGCAACAGGGAGCGTCTTCCCAAGCAGTCTCGACCAAAAAATAACTTCGAATTAATGCCGTCATAAAATACAAAGGCGAATGGGCCTGAGATGCTGTCTATGAGGCTCGTGAGCCTGTTGACGGGGTCATTTGAACTAACATCTTCACTTCCCTCCTTCGCTGCAGAACCTGAAACGTCCAGAAGGAGCCTGAATATCAGCTCAGTGTCGTTACCATGAATAGGCTCCCCTCCAATCTTCCACGCTTCTCCATTCCAGCAAAGCACTGATTTGCTGATGGGATCAACTCGTGGTTGAGACTGGACATGATTGCCTCTTAAAGCAAGTACCGTTGAGACAAAGGTGAGATAAATACTTGCCCCGATAGCCCCAGAATTGAAATTATTTATTTCAACCGTGTATGTTTGAAAGCTATCTGGTCCTCTGTTTTGGAGGAGACCTATCGTCTTCACATCAGGAAGTAATGGTCCTAAACTACTCAAGGAAAAGAAGATGCCGCACATAGCAGCTATATTCTGCTAGAAGCAACAAAGTGTCGTATCACCGATCCGGGCAACAATGATGATATTGATATCATCATAGGCATCTGGCTAAGTTCATATTTCCTTTAACGTTTAGTGGTGGGGTTTCGGACTAACTAATACCCGACAGCCCATGATAAAAAGTCACCATTTTCAAAATTCATGGTCTCAACCACACTGTACAAAGTTATAGAATTATAAAACAGTAGGTTATAGCACATTGATTATTATTAAACATAATGTTCTTAAATAGTTGAAATTCCTGCTGCTGGAGGTGCCTATGGCGTTGAAAAAGGGCATATGAGACACTGAGGACCTTCCTTAAATAGCACTTACTAATCATAATTTGGAATACACTACTAGTAAACCTTAATATAATTTAGCTTATTAGCCGAAGGCGTTTATCCAAATGCGATACTGTGAGGCAGCGGATGCTGACTTTACCACTACACCACAACGCCAAAGGCCCAATGGATGATTTGGTAGGTCTATCTGTCAGGTCCCTGACAGATACACATCGAAGAACCCCCCCCTCCCACAGCACATGTATTAGCACTTAAACTTTTCCCCTAATCACACATCACACTCATTATGGCGGCTTCTACGACTAGAGCTATCAAGAAAAAGAATAAAAGGAAGGCCGAAGCCTCGGCACGCGCTGTGTGCGACGCGTCGCATGCGCGTCTGAACGTCAACTTGAACTCTACCCATAACCTGCTCGAAGGACACCAGCTAGAAAATCGATGTGGGAACCCTGATAGCGAAAGACAAGGAATCCCGGACGGTGACGCGATGGTGGACGAGTCATGCGAAACGACGACTAGGCCTAACTTCATCGACTGGCTCTTCGAGTCGCAGATGAAGGAAAGAGCCGAGACACAAGCCCTCTTGGTGGAATTCTGTCATGGGTTCGATAGCTTCATCAACCAAACGCTCGACAAATGTGGGACAGACCAGGTGGTGCCCCGAGTAGCCCACAACCTGATGGAGTGCATGAAAGCATGCGTTATCAAGTACACGGGACTGGGAGATAGTCTCTTCCGCGAGCAAGTGACAAATGCCCCACCCTGCGATGCACAGGGAAAGAAAACGACCATAAACAAGGAACAACCAGAACGGCCACAAACTAAACAAGCAAGCCCGCCACAAGTCCACCTTAAGCCCAAGAAAAGGGCCTCTCAACCCGAGGCCCCGAAGAGCTACGCTGAGGCTGCCCGGAAAGTAGCGCCTACAAGCCTCCCAAAGAAGCCGGCCCAGCCTATACCAACTAGGAAGCCGGCCCAATCGAATAGGGTCTTTATAAGGCTGCCAGAGGACTTGGCCTTATGGTCTGTCCACCCGCTGTATGTTGTAAAGACGATCAACAGCATCCTCCCGCTCGGAAAAGAGGTTGAGACGGCCTCTTTCGTTCGAACCGGAATCGCAGTCACACCGAAAGCTGGGACTACGGCAGAAGACTTATTGTCCGACAAGGAGAAATTTTCCCAAGCTCTAGGGAAAGGACGAGTTGAGGGCAATGAGAAATGGGTGGTGGTTAAGGTACATGACCTCCCAACAAGAATGACAATGCTGAATGGGATAAACAGCTTGTACGCCAGGGATGTTTCGATCGAAGGAGACGTCCTCCCAGAAGCTACCGAGGCTTTCGGTGTGGCTCCGGAGACTATACGCTGGGACAGAAAGCAGGAGGGATACGCAACAGCCTCGGTTAGCTTAGCTTTTCGGGCTGGGGGATCGAAGGGTACCCCTAAGACTGTAGTAGTCATGGGGGCCTGGGTGAGGGTAGAGTATCCTACCTCTAGGGGTGTGAGACCTCAGTGTAAAAGGTGCTGGGGAATCCATAGAACGCAAGGGTGTAGGGACAAGCCAAGGTGTAGGCTGTGCGGTGACCCAATGACCTGTGGCGGCCTTGCCTGTCGGGTCACATTCAGCTATCTGACACCGCCTTCTATCTCTGGTTAGGCAACCCGCTGTGTCTTTAGCTCTTCACCACCATAAGGGTGAAGCCCTTTCTATTTACTTTCTCTCTCTTGTACTTAGTATTCTAGTGTATTACTGGGGCAATCCATCCTTTTGCATTCAGTCTAGGTCTGGCTCTTCACAGACCATCCACTCGAATGCTGTACCAAGTGTGTAAACTGCGACGGCGGGCATGCAGCAGACAGCCCATCATGTCCCAAGACAGCGCCGGTTTCCCGGAAGCCCCCGAGGCCAGCATACGCCGGGACGCTTGCATATCTAGATCGTCTTTTGTCTTCCTTTTCTCATTTGTCTACTGCGACTGTGACACAGGCTACAGAGCACCTAGGTGATCTCTAAGCGGTATTCACCTCCAGCGCCAAACAGTTTTAATAGTAATTCCGTCCTATGTAGCTCTTCGGCCACTTAAAGACGTTAAATAATACAACAACAACAACCCTGACAGATACACAGCGGGCATACCACCTATGGAGTATGTCCTGGATGACCTGCTACACGGCGAAGCGATTCGGATGGCCCGGCTCGACCCAACGCATATCCTACGCTTCTTCCGCTTTGACGGTAAGGCAGATCGGATCCTTGAGATGCTGCCTAAGCTGATCCTCCTGCACAGTACCTCAGATACACTGGGCCCTTGCCCCTGCCGCCTCCTGATAAACCATTTGATAAGGAAGCAGAAGCCAGCGAGCATGCAGGGCGGAGGCTGTTAGCCCCGCACTCGGAAGTGTGGGCATACTCAGGCGGCTCGAGAAACAAAGCAGGAAGCACAGGCGCCGGGTGGGCGGTGTATCAGGGCGATACGCTGCTGTCTGAGGGCCGTAAGAACTGCGGTCAGTGGATCGAGGTCGTGGATGCAGAAGCGGAGGTGGCCCTGGAGGCTGTTAAAGCAGCAGTGAACTACACGCCCCGAGGCAGCACAAACCTGTGGTTATGCCTCGACAATAGGAGCGTGGTCGACAGAATCTACTCCAGGGAAAGCACGGTCGGCTTGTACCAACTGACGATCGACAAAATCCGAAAGCTACTCTGCAGCTGGCGCCATGGCGTAGGCCAAGCCGTATGGGTCCCGGGACATACGTCTGGCTAGGGAATGAGAGGGCAGACCTGCTAGCAAAGGAGGGAACGAGCCTAGCACGAGAGCGCGAGGAGTACTGGATGACTCTGGCTAGGGCGGGGGTGGAAGAAGGAGTGGCTTAGCCTGAGGTTTGTGTCGTGGTGGAGGCAATAGGCCAGGCCCCGACACCTTAAAGGACGAATAGAAGCCCCAAATCCATGGAAGAACAGCGCTTACAAAGGGCTCAGTAGGACGAGTGTAGGCCGAGTCCTTGCTGCTAGATCCGCACATGGCGATTTCGCCGATTACCATGAGCGGTTTGGCCATGACGAAGCTGTGCTCACCTGCAATTGTGGCAGGAGGAAGTCCCCTACCACAGCTGGACATGCGCTAAGGGGGTTTCCGACTGAGCGAGAGCCCCGTTATGAAGTTCCTCACCACGCAACCCATGATCTCATACCATCACTTTGAGTTGCTAGCTATGTCTGCCGACATTCCCACACACAGATCTGACGAGCAGGTCGCTTACCCTAAGAGCGTGCCTACCTACGGTCGATTGCTCCGCAAACCCTTGTTGAGAGGCTTAATATGGAGGCTCAGAAGGATCGTAATGGGCCATGCTAGAGAACTACCCAGTACTAGTCATTCGGACAGACAACGCGAAAGAATTCGAAGCTTTAAGGCCTTGGGCATTCGGAAAGGGCATAGAGATCGAATTCATCAAGAGCCTGATACACCGCCACAGAATGGTGTCGCCGAACGATTAAATCGTTTTCTGCTCGAAGTCACCAGAGCCATTTTGATTGACGCAAAAGTGCCTAAGAGATACTGGCCTTGGGCGATCAAAATGGCGAATTATCTCCGAAATCGAACCATCAAAGTTAGAGATTCAGATAAATCACCTTTTGAACTTTGGTTTGGACATCCCCCAGATGCAGCAAAGTTCCGAATCCCTTTTTCGAAGGTTTGGTTCCACGTAAAGACGGACGATAAACTTGAACCTCGGGCGATAGAGGGAGTGTTCATGGGATATACTGCCTCTAAGAATCAGTACTCTAGACAGCGAGGAGGATTATGTGTGTGTGGCTAATGTAATTAATTACTTTAGGTCTGTGCTGTCAAAATCGTATCGTATCGTAAAATGGGGCGTTGCGTAGGCGTTAATACTAATTTGACCTAGCGTGCTCGTGCCCCCCTTTTTTTCATTAGAATTAGAAAATTCCTATTTTAATGATCTTCACTTTTTCTGGTGTGAAGTTGGTTTCTTCCATTCGCCAGTGCCATATGCCGCTTGTCGATACAGCACATACAGCTATTATAGTTGCCTTAAGATTGTCCTGTTTGATCCAAGCCATCAAAGGCATAGTCGCAATTTTTAATGCGCTGTGATACCCAGGATCTCACCCACTGCACAATCCTTTGTGCATGCATTCCACCTTTCTTGCTAGCATTAACTAGCAGCCCCATATTTCTCCGGTTGTTTGGTTGGTAGTTCGACCGTGTTGCGAATCTTTAAAGGCTCGAGCCGGGCGGATTCTTTACCTGACAAACTAGGGGATCTCCACGTTTCATAACCCACCACGCCTTTTCTTGCTCATTAGTGGTGTTGATATGTTGCCGTTGGAAGAAGGCTTTGATCGAATGCTGAGAAACTTCTTGACGGCGCTCCGTATCCCATTTCTTCTAGCGATATTCTGTGGCCCCGGATCCGCTTCCATATGGTCTAGGAAGGCAGTCCGCCTAAGTGAAAATGAGTTTTGTATGATGTCCCTTGTGCTTCCAGCTTTGGTCATACTGTCAGGCCTATCATCAATATCATCCTTCTTATCTACATCATTCAAGCCACTGGCAAGGGAGTATTCAGCTGCAGAAAGCTCACTATCATCAATGTGGTCGTGTTGAAGCGATGAAAGAGAGGGTTCGCTCTCGTAGATCTCTGGATTAACTTCACTCTGTATATTATTGTCTTGCTCTTGGTCTCTTTCATGATCGCCATTCGCATTTGACATGCTCCGCTTCAGTTAACACTGTCGACCTTAACTTGTAGTTATAGTATGGTTTTCTCCATTGCCCGCAGATGTCTTCTCTGTTTGGATACTTTTGGCATTTCTGCAGTAGTAAATAAAGCAAAGCGAGGAAGTAGGTATAAATGTGTTGGTAGAATACGGTGTAAGCTAATAGCTTGATCTTATCATTTATTCTTAATTCCTTAGTTGTCTTCTTTGTTTTGGGGGCTACCTTATATCTATGACATAGTCATTATTGTTATTTAATCAAGATTATTGTATAACCGACAGGCTTGTCTCATCTCAGTGTTACTCTTCTCTGACCATTCAATTTGTCTTTTCCTCGCCCAGTCCGCCTAACTACGCAGGGCTTTAGGGCTATAAATGCCCTCCTTAATGTACTACCTCTTCGCTACCTCTGCAGGCTGCCTTCCGTCTATATTGCCTCTCCTCCCGCCTCCCCCAGGGGGCTCTAGACCCTATGACATAGTTATGTGACTATTTGACATTATCCAACTACATAGTTATACCGACAAACTGGATATTCTGTACATAGTATCATAGTACATTGTATGATACATATCCCCTAACAGACATGCGTAGGACTGGCTTACTAATAACCACGTTACTAAGCAATTACTAATCAATATGAATGAGACAGTGGGCAGGGAACGGACGGTTTACCCAGAAAATAAATTCGTTGTATCGAGAGTATACGTTATAAATATTCACCAAGAAAGAGCAGGCGCTGACTTGCAACCATACTATGATAGTAGTACTGTAGTACTATCATATAAGCTGAAAGGGCTCCGAATTCCTTCAGTCAGCGGCTATAAGATGGGTGTTTTCCAATAATTATAGCGCGTATTATTACTGTTACAATGTATTACAATTGCTATATTGTATTTTTTGGATTGATTTTAGTATCTAGATATAGTTATATAATTGCTATAAGTAATAAGTAATATGATAATAAAATTACTTGGGATCATATCATAGCGGTAAAACAATTTCTGGTTTTATCTTTGAAACATGATTTCTTTTTAACTTTTCTTACCTAACGGAGGTCGGCCGCATGATGCTTCCCAGTCAGGCTCGAAAAAACTACTAATAAGCACACCCCAATCAAGCTGACGTCGGGAGTCGCTTTATGTCACCAATGCTTCCCCTCCTTCCTCGGCCTTCGGACAACCTGGATATGTCGATAGCATAGCTGCATTTTCCATTTCAAAGCATATAACAGAGCAGGAATCATGCACACACACTCAAAATACTTAGACCAATCGACATGAGATACTCGATAACTCCCAGGTCGTTGACAAGATGGAGACCGTTGACGGAAATCAACATCTGGCCGACAAAACCTATTCGGACATAGGAGAACCATCTCACTCATTCTTAGAGGGCTCTGCAAGTTCTCAAACGGAGACTATTCCTAGCCAGCTTGAGAAACTCTCTCTGTCGTTAGTAGAAATAGAGTCATCAAATGCTTCGAACTATTTCGATATTCCCTCTCCTCTTCCAAAGAATGACGAGCTACACATCGAGCCTGCACCTAGAAATCCTGAAGCAGCGCTATCACCTACAGAATTAACATATATCTTTTCTGAGAAGCAACTGCCTGACCTGCCGGGAGATGTGGAGAATAGGGAAACGCAGCAAATCGGTCATGAGCGTCGGAGGAGTGAAGATTCTCAGTCGGAAATACAGAGCATCATGGATCAATTTGCGGATGAGGAGAAAGGTCCCAAGCAGGAGGATATCATGTCTCCTCGGCTCGAACTGGCAGAGCGATATTTTGTGGCCTCCGCCCAGTTTCCGCCACGAAGATCTAGCCTGGAGCATCTGAAAAACGCCGAGAGCGCCTCGCGAGCTAGCCTCCATGCTAGCATCCAGAAATTTCCTTCTACCTCTATTCCTCTAGAATCATCTCCTAAAGCAGATGCGAACGAAGCGGTTACCCCGTCACGCTCCTCAGTATCGCTGGCAGCTTGCCCGCCACCGGAGCCTGAACCTGACCAGCCCTTCGATTTCCATCGATTCCTAGAGCAACTGCGTCATCGAACAGCGGATCCCGTGGCAAAGTTCCTTCGGTCCTTTCTGACAGAGTTTGGGAAAAAGCAATGGATGGCACACGAACAGGTCAAGATCATCAGCGATTTCTTAGCGTTCATAGCGAATAAGATGGCCCAGTGTGAAGTTTGGAGAAACGTCTCAGATGCCGAGTTTGACAATGCCAAGGAAGGAATGGAGAAACTCGTCATGAATAGGTTATATACGCAAACATTTTCCCCGGCCATTCCTCCGCCAGCGACCATACCACGAGGTGCCAACAGGAGCAAGCGAAGGGAATTGGAGAGGTTTCATGGGCCAGGAAGACGAGGCCAGCATCAGGAGGATGTTGAGCGAGACGAGATTCTAGCTCAGAAAATTCGAATATATACCTGGGTAAGAGAGGAGCATTTGGACATCTCTCCTGTAGATCATGGTGGCCGTCGCTTTTTGCATCTCGCCCAACAAGGTGGGTATTAAACTATTTAAATGATACTCATAGAATCTGACGCTCTCTTAGAACTCCTGAAAATTAAGGGGTATCGAGCTCCACGAGACAAAGTCATCTGCATTTTGAACTGTTGCAAGGTCATATTTGGTTTGTCTATCTTTTATTCATCGATTAAGAAGCTTTTACTGATATTCTAGTCAAGGTCTGTTGAAGAATTCAAAAAATTCCGACACATCAGCTGATTCGTTTGTCCCACTCCTGATATATGTTGTCCTCCAAGCAAACCCGGAAAATTTGGTGTCTAACGTTCAATACATTCTTCGGTTTCGCAACCAGGAGAAGCTGGGAGGGGAAGCGGGTTATTATCTTTCTTCTCTGGTATGATAAATACCAGCGTTAATATTATTCCCTATTCGCACCAATTAACATCATCTATAGTCTGGCGCTATCCAGTTCATTGAGACGCTAGATCGTACAAGTCTAACTGTGAGTGATGAGGAGTTTGAGAGAAACGTCGAGGCTACCGTATCTGCTATCGCGGCACGCAATCGAGAGACAGAGGACGAGCCGATGTCCCAAGCCATCGGCATAGAGAAGCCCGTTATTAACGCGCCCAGAGAGACCCCGCAAACTTCTCCAGAAGTAGAGAGTCATTCCCGTAAGAAGGATGGACCGCAATCTACTGATGAAGACGGTGCAGCTGTCACGGGGCTTCTACGAACCATACAAAAGCCTCTTTCTACCATTGGAAGAATCTTCTCCGATGAGTCGGAGTCACTACAAGAACGGCCAATACAGAATGCTATCGATTCGCCGAATCTCATGTCATCTAGCTCGTCTCCAAGTCGGTATCCGCCCCCGCGCACTGATAGCAAGGGACGGCGGTCAGGGGAACAGCCGAGGAGAGGGGTACAACAGCGAGAACCGGTACTCAATTCTCGGGAGGCTGTAGCTCTCCAAGCCAGTGCTGAAATGGCAGAGGCGCGCAGAATCCAACGAATCGAGCACAACGACGTCGTCGAGTAAGTATGCAATCTACTCTTTTCCAATGAATCGCCGTTGAACAATAACAGGACGTTGTCTGGTATGTTCCCAAACCTGGACAAAGACGTAATCGATGATGTAGTCAGGATGAAAGACGGGAGGTGAGTTTCACACGTCGCTAGAGTTTTGGAGTGAAAGAGTAGCTCATGTTTTTCTGCAGGGTCGGCCTGGCAGTAGACGCATGTCTTGCTCTTGGCGCTGAATAGACATCTTCCCATTTCTATTATCTTATAGCGTTGTGTCAATGCTGCGCATCGATATTCATTTGCCGCTTTTTATCCCACTCCGGATAATCATGCAATGGGGGCATTAGGCTATTATAATCGTATATACTGGAAGCCATGACTCTACATTTACTGTAGAGGGCCTTTAATTCGGCATGCAATATACGATTGTGCATGCTTGTCCATATCGAGAATCATTATTAGGCTATTGCGCACAGCGATGCGTTAATATTACTATATTCATACTTTCAATTATAAATACAGTGCAATAACCTGCGTGGCACTGGAGGAGGAAGAGGAAGAGGAAGAGGAGCTGCTGAGCTAGGTGTACACGAGGAGGAGGGTTGGGGAGGGTAATTGGGATGAGTTAACGTTCAAAAACCTTGAGGCCCACACGAGAATACTTACTGACCGAAGATGTAGAGCCTATCCCCCGCGAAGAGGCTTGGGCTGCGAAGAACATCCCAATGCATGGTGGTGACGATGATAGCAATGCATTTCAGGATCAGAGTACCTTGAGATTATACTCTCAGGCAATGAATAGGTTTAATAGTAATGTCCTACACATTTAAAATGCTTCGGAAGGCTCACTACCACGTGTAGTTTCAAACCAGAAATTGGCTGTATAATTATACTGATATTGAAACGAGCCTCCGTTTTACCACGCAACACTGTTGTCAGTACTGATGATCTAGTCAATAGTTGGCTTAATACGCTCCACCATGAAATACTGTATAATACATCGTTACAGCTCACGTGCTACACATGGTGACACCACCCATACTTATCGCATGCATGTGGGAATACTTGAGTGCAAGCAGCAAGTATGAGAATTATTCTCTTCTACGCTGATCTGGCTCAAGTCCAGTGCTTCCAGTAATGCCTTCTTTGCTACGTATAGATAGTGTAACTGTACTGGCCATCACGGCCGGATGGGAACAAGAGGTGGAGTACTCTTGCACCTGGTAGTATACATTACGAATATATGTGATAATAAAGGAGTATAGAGATAAAGGTTTCAATTCAAAACAGGTAGTGATCGTGATCGTAGTATGGGTCATGACCAGTATAGTTCTGGGTGGTAATATAATGAATTGAGCGGATACGGCCATATTTGCATACATTGTATTACTTTTGGGTGGCTATTCATATTTATATCAGCTGCGTGTTATTTTACGAAATAGATCATTAAATATCTTCTGTCATTAGCCATCGACCCATCGTCAGTATCAGGAGACAAAAGCCGCCTATCACAGCAGTGTGGTTATCGGTACCGGTACCTATTAGTACTGATAGAACGATTTACTAATTAGTATTAGCCTACTATCGGTACCGATAATAGCCAAAAGGTACGATTTAGATGGGTACCATACCGGGAGCTAGTACGGAACTAGAAAAATAATTTGTATTACAACGTGGTCGTATTGATGAAATTTAATATATTATTTATTACATTCTATTAAAACAACGTTGTAATACTAATTATTTTTCTAGTGCCGTACTAGCTCCCGGTATGGTACCCATCTAAATCGTACCTTTTGGCTATTATCGGTACCGATAGTAGGCTGATACTAATTAGTAAATCGTACTATCGTACCGATTAACTAATTGATACCGACGATCGGTAACGATTACTAAATCGTCCGTAATCGGTAGACATATTGCGACAGCACTCCGCCACTGGCCCAGCCTGATGAATCAGCCCCTATAATTGTAAATTGCATGAGTACCAGCGCTGTGGTGAACATGTTCTTGAGCTTCCGGAAGGCGTGTCGGTCCACTTAAATGCTTGGCCCTTTTGCGTAAGGGTCGTTAGCGGTCCAGATATTGGTGGTAGTGTTGGGGCAGTTTTTTACGAGGGTCAGTGTAGTCCTTCTTGTCTAAACGCCTAAGTGCTTTCTCAATGTCCTGTAAGCTCGCAGAGAAGATCTGCACCTTCTCCCCTCCTTTCTTCTTGCGGACATGTACGGCAAATGCGGCAGCTCCAATAGGTTGTATATCTGCTTTAGGTTCAGCAGACCTCTTTTGTACCACGGTTCCCTTGTTGAATTCGACCTGCGAGCCGTAGGGTCCGTCGGGGTTGATGTAGGCGTGCTGGTGCTCCCAATATCATGTTATGGTCTCCCGCAATGTGAGGGACCACGTACAATAGACGTAGGCTGGTAATTCCCTCCATTTTGTCCTTGGCTCGATAGTTGTAATGCACGAAGCTATATAATGGACTAGGCCGCAATGTTGAGTATACACTCAATATTTCTATGACCTTTTGGTCGAGTGGTGTAGCCCGTGTAAAGGCCTAGCGAGTGCGCATTACAATAGTTAAGCGCTCCAGCTTATGCTTGGTGACATATGTCTGGCTGATCATGCCATGTGTTACACCCAGTATCAACAAGAGATCTTGCATTGCTTTCTCCATTGACAACACTAGACACAACAAAAGAAGGGATTGTAAATTTGACTTCATTTTTAAATTGGTCCCATTCTTTTCGGCAATCAGACCTCCATGTGGTCAGCTCCATAAGTCGACTGGCTCGCTCCTGTGTAGCGGGGCGGTATTTGCAGTCCTCTACAAAGTGCCCACTAGTCCCCAGCGCAGACATCTTCCCTTGGCGGTGGCGGGATAATTCCCCATCAGTCACCCACTTAGCCCTACGGGTTCGGGCCGCGATGCGTTGGGAGACTCCCAATCCATGGGTTCGGATGCGGGAACCGCTTGCAATATTCCTTGTACGTGTCTTCCTATTTTACTGTAACCATTCGGCAAGTAGGATTTTTGACATCATCCTCCCAACTATAGGCTCAGGCTTCTAACAATAATCGAATTCGGAGAGAAATTCTCTGAGTTCACGATCTTTTTGTCCCATAAAGCCAAGCTTGCGCCTAGCTTTCTCCCTTGCTTCTGTGTCCGCAAAGGCCGTATCTAGCTGCTCGAAGGATTTCACCAGTGTAAATTCCGCCGGCCGATTGCAATAAGCGTCCATCCAAGGCTGGATTCGCTGGGCGGCCTTGCCCTGGAGACATCTAAACCCATAACGAATTTGGGCCCGCTCGCTGCCAATAAGGTGTAAGAGATGAGCCTAACGAGGATAGGTTATCGATCCTATGATTGAATAGTGAGTAGTTGTTGGACTACACTACTGCACCATACAAGCGGGTTAAGATGATGGAATACACGCTAGTGTCTACGGAAGTGGAATAAGGAATCCCCGGTCCCCCATTAACATTGCACCTCAATGAGGAGCGAAATGACCATGGCATTGATTCTATCAAACAAAACGTCCCATGAGGAACGAGAAATGAACTATTTACATTGCTCCGAGGACAGACACTACATAGCCCTGCTGACAATAGCAACTAGTTCTAATACTATTGGGGCTAGCATCGGAGTTTTAGTAGGGTTGTGAGGTGACTCGGGACCATAACACTTTAGCGTTATCGTTGAAGCTTCAAGTTTGGCGTCAGTGTCGCTGACGCCAAACTTCAACATCCCAATCAAGCCCGAAATTCTATTTCTTATGTCGAGCATACAGAACTTATGAAAGAAACTGTTCCCAAACCCCTACTAGTCATCCTCATCGTCGGTAGTCTCTTCCAAGTCACTAGATCAGTGAATACCGCGTAAGTAGGCAAGATGGCCATCATTTTCATCAGGGTTCTCCGGCGGAGGCAGTCTTTCTGGCACTGGAAGGAAGAGTTGCTCCTGGCTGAGATAGCAGCAAGGTTAAAAGATTCGGGATTCTCGACTTGTGAAGCTATGCCGGGTGGTACTGTCGGTACAAATGGTCGCTATATTGAGGCT
The DNA here is from genome assembly GCA_019804575.2 of Pseudotulostoma volvatum. NCBI lineage: Eukaryota > Fungi > Ascomycota > Eurotiomycetes > Eurotiales > Elaphomycetaceae > Pseudotulostoma > Pseudotulostoma volvatum. The sequence goes on from JAHQZX020005390.1 coordinate 17,515, forward strand.
AGTGACGGGGACTTGGGAGAAGGCATTGCAGTACATACGAAAGAGTGTTCTTTCCAAATCCCATTAAAAAATGATTATTATTCTACAATAGAGTCACCATCCCACCCCTAACTATAATTCTGTGGGTTCCCATATGAGGCTTTGGCCCTGTATAGATAGATAGGGAATAGAATTTTGGGCTTGGCTCTAGAGGATTTATTAGGCTGGTGAATGTTGTGGCTGACACTAATGTGTCAGTGGTAACATTGGCTGTATGCGTTTTCAGGCTTATACCAAAAAAATCTAGCGGGGGTGTCCCTATCAATTCCCATTCGTTTGTATGGCTTCATTTGTACCATTTTACGAGTATAAATACCCCTACGAAATCATGTATTTCACAAGATCTTTTCTGGTCCCGTCTTATATCTCTTCTGACTTCGTCTACCTGTAGGTTTGAGTCTAGATAGGTTCGATTGCATTCACAGCTGCTAGAAAATCTTCGAACCAATCATCAACATTTGTAGCAAAAGACAAATTTCTTTCTTGACCTTTGGCCATGACCTGTTCCCAATTTGTAATCCATGATTCAAGATCCTTTGGCATCTTGGAGAGGGGCTTTACCGCTTGTCTGTAGAAGTCGTTGATTTCTCGCTTGATGTCGTATTCGTTTATACCGACTTGTCGTTTCAAGGTGTTGTACCACTCCTTGACTTCGTCATCGTAGTTGAAGCAGGTTTCCACATATTTGAGGGCAACTGTCTTCATCATCCCATGACTGCTGCTTGTCGTATTGATCTCTCTGGTCCCTGTAAATACTGTAAGCCAGCTGATAACTAGAACGTCCTTCTGTAGTCAAATCTGCTACAGTAGGATCTTCAGGGATGGTATCAGCAGAGCTTCCAGTCGAGCATGTCCGACTCCTTGATGTAAGAACTTTGAGAGATCCGGTTCCTACGGCCTTGTTTCAAACGACGCCGTTCCCTCCACCTGTCCAAGCAACCTCTTTCGCTTCGCTTCTGCCTTGAACTGCTTGCTCCAGGCGTCCCAGTCGTGTGGGGTCCTTAGAATAATGGCGGGGTCATTGATGGACGACATCTTCAAGGAAGGGTGCCGCCTTTGTGAGAGAAGTCGTTGAGTATGTATCTGGTGATTATCAGAAAGCAAGTCTCCTCGGCATATTTATAGGGAACCACGCGTTTATTGTCTTTGACTACGGTAATCCAGATCATCTTAGTACTTGCAAGGCGCTTGGTTTTAAGATTAAGCGATCTATTAGACCTATGTTAGTCCCGGCGACCGAGGTTCATGCCACTGTGAGCAGCTGGAAACATGAGAATGAACTCTGGCAGCTCTCATTTCCGCGCCAAGAGCAGGTATGTTATAACTCAGTATCTCCTTCCAAAAATGGCCCTAAAAACTGGCTACTAATTTGTTTAACCACAAGTTAATATCGTCGAAGTACGATTTTTCTTATTCTCCTTCTAACGCCGCTGCAAGTCCCTTAGCAACAGCCGAAGGCAGCAACACAAAAAGTGAGCACATGAATTCTGAAAACCTCTCAAGTTATTAAGAAGGGATCAGACAGTGACCTACTTGCCTGAGTTATAGGAAGAAAGACTGCTCCGGGTTGATCTCAGCCTTCTCAAGTGCTCTGATGTGGCTTGGGATATTATTCACCATATGTCTTTGATTGGTCATATTGGTGGGATCCTTCAGCATTACGAGTATCACCTATGACAAAGTGGATGAAGGACATGGTGTTTGTGTTTAACAACGCCATTTATATATAATCTGGTTACTGCATGCCAGGTATATAATTGATGAAGCTGGGGTTAATACTGGTTTATGCTTATAATTTGGTTCGGCGTTCCTCATGAAAGATATCATAATTAATTAGGGGAGCATTTTAGAGCAAAAGCATTTCAAGCTAGGAGATATTAGACGTATACACACGTTATCGCCAGCCAGAACATTTCATAGTATACTACCTTTGAGGTGAAAGGATTAGGAAAAAGCAGGTAGATTTAAATGTTATGTGATTTTCGTTTTCTATAAAAACCACTTAGGACTTATTTACTGTCGGGAACATGAATGTGTCTCACTCCTTGAAATCTGCAGCAACCCAATTCCAAAGTCGACGGTCTGCCACAAACGTTGGGTCTAACTGTGCGATAGTTGGCAGGCAGCGCGCCAATGGTAATCCTCCAGATCCAGTACATGAAAAGTACTGTTTTTCATTTTGAGCGACTTCTTCGCGGCTGGCTTCGTACTCTGAAATATATTCTGATGACGAAAGGAACTCAGGCCGTTCTTTCAAGCTGTTAAAATATGAAAGGGCTTCCTTGGCGGATGTGAGGAATTGGAAGAGTTCGGAAAAATCATAATAATCTTGAAGAGAATCAACATTCGCCAAACGAGCAAATTGCCAGAGAATATCTCTATCCTCAAAGTGTAGCATTTGTTGACCATCAAATCCATTACCCTCCAGAAAACCCTCTGCAAAGGATGCCACAAGGTCCGGCTGCACATTATTTCGAGGATGGGGCAACCCAGGGTAGATGAGAAGCATCGACTTTGGAACGGACGATGTACAAGCCCAGTCAATGACACAAGTCACATTCAAATCATTATCCACGGAGATATTGTTACTGCTCAAGTCAGGATGGTATAATAGAAACCCGTGGCTTTGAAATCGCCCCTCCTGTTTAACCAGTAAAGGCACCAAGTCCAAAAGGGCAACTCCAGCTAAGGTGTAGTCCAGTCGATTGTTCACACCCCCGGTTTTTAATCCCACGGTGACATAATTATTCCAAAGATCTATGGCGGCTTTATACTCACTGTAATTACTATACTCCTGCCGGACAGGAACAGGGGCGTGGAAAAGATGGTGCTCCATAGGAAGTTCCTTCACATGAGCAAGCAGGGCATATATCTGTGCCGTGTAGAATGCTCCCGTATCAACGAACGGCCCAGGTGGAATATTATCCTCACTAAACTCATCTCAACTATACCAAATAAGAGTGTGTGAAGGACATCTTTTCGGAAGATAGTCCTGCATAAAGAGTGATCCGATACGATCAAATCGAAGGTTTGACAGTGAGGCATGAATCTTGCCTAGCTGTCTCATGACTTTCTGCTTCTGAGAAAGCGTCAAGGTTGGCCGAGCATTATCTTTATGAATACAATCATCATCCCAAAGGAAACATCCAAACGGTGTATCGAGAGCCCTGCTCATTAGAATATAAGGAACTCCAATACCATCCTGTTCCGTCGGACTAGTCGTTATAAGCGAGACTGTTTATCTATTTAGAGGGGACAAAGCTGACCGGAATGAATAAACCTCCGGGACTGGGATGTCACTCTTTTCGTGTAGATATTTCGTGGCTACCCCTCCCGCAAGTACTGCGGCTGCACTGTACGGCTGGAGGCCAAACGATTTCCGTGGAAGAACACTCTACCCCATCTTCGAAAGAGATAGATATTATCCAGTTCAAACTCCGACTTTTTGGGTTTTGGGACTCATCACGTAGGTTCTCCTCCGGCAAGGAATTTAATGATCTATGTACAGTTGGATGAAGTTTGAATACCAGAAGTCATGAGACTTTTTGTCACCTGACCCACTAATCTATCTACATCCCTGTTTTTATCCCTCACCCCACTACTAATCCGCCTACCAAACCAAAAACCTCGAGGCGCGAGCATTCCGATGAGGTACTTCGCTTGGTTTTTAGACTCCATGATCAGAAATTTTCCTGCCCTCAAATCCGTCAGCGGACAGGTCCCCGAATCATAAATGAAGATGAGATTCTCTCAGTAAGGTATTAGATTGGACTTTAGCTACACGGCTGTCCTACCACTGAGTTGCTATATACAACATGCCTAATCTTAAAATACATAGAAGCTGAGCATACAGGACTCATATATTATAATAGAGAAGCCCTGTCAGTAAACTTCCTTAGCTCAATATTTCCCTGTTTAGTTCAGTTACCATTCTTGATTAACCAGGGGCCCGTGTGTCCCTTCGGTCCCAGAGCACTGATGCAATTCCCATGGAACGCTGACAAAATCGCCGGTACGCTAGATCTCCCCGGTTCAAGACCGCGAAAAACATGAAGAACGCATCGAGGCAGGCTCAAAGCGACCAGGACGAAGGTCAAAGCTCACTAGAAGAGCTGCAAGAGCTTTAATTCGCCATGTGAATAGCAATCCCCGAGATACGCTCCAGGTATTGTCGACACCGTCAAAATCGGGGAAACAGCTTCACATCAGTACTGTTCGACGGTATCTTGCTAAAAACCAGCTTTATGCAGTCAAGCCATGCTAGAAGCCATTCCTTAATGAAAAGCATAAGCAAGCTCGGTAAAAATAGGCCAAAGAACATCTCTCTTGGAGCCTGGATGATTGGTGTTGTGCAATCTTCTCTGACGATAGTACGTTTGAGCTTGGACTGCATATTTTGACGACGTATGTGAAGCGAAAAAGGGGGGGTGAGGCTTTCAAGTCAGGACGTACTATGGTCGGCGTTTGGGGAAGTATAGATTATACATATAAGAGAAACTGGTTATTCTGCCCGCAAACACCAACATGAATAGCAAGGTCTACTACGACAGGATATTAAACGACCACGGGTACCCTATATATAAACAGGTCATGGAAAGTATGGGATGTCATCTGGCAAGCCGATGGCACAAAATATCACACGTCAACGATGCTACAAAATTGGTTGAAATCGATGCTAATGATGCGCATGGAGTAGCCCGCTCAATCACTCGATCTAATCCCATTGAGAACGTATGACATCTTATCAAGATCGCCATATGCAAAAGACGCCATAGAATCAATTCGGCAGCCGAACTAGCTGAGATCACGAATGGGATGCAATAGACATTAAGGTGATCCAGAAGATTATCCGTACCATGGGAGATAGGTGCTGGGCTGCTATTGCTGCAAAGGGGGGACACACGAAATATTGATTGTTTTAATTTAGAATATTAGAGCTTTTTACCTGCATCTTCTGGTATTTGAATAGGATCAGAAGCTGAGTTATCCCATTTAATTAGTGGGGTAGTGAGGGGCATCGCCAAGAATTTTAGCCGTGTCTCATGACTTCTGGTATCCGACTGTACATATAGCAAGCTTGTACAGTACCATGTATATGTTCTCAGGTTTTCCGGAGGGAGTAACCTGCAACCAAATGTTTGTTGAGAGGGGCATTTACGTCTTTTCTCCTCCAGCAGTAGCTATCCTAATCTATCTTCTAGATACAAAAATAGAAATTGCTCACAAGTTATAAGCAACAATATATCATGAGATTAATGAGGGCTGAAACGTAGGGTAAAGGGTGGTTATATAGAAGTAAAAAATAGTCTTTCCATCCCCGTCTATTCAACTAGTGTCATCTCATACAACTCCAGGTACCTCTTCCAGGTATGCTTTGGTTGAGTGACACTCCTCCCTTGCGGATGCTTCATTTATTGGAAGGTTTCGTGCTGCCTTCTAGCTCCCGAATACCCCTAATGCCGGTACTCTGAGTGCCACTTTCCTCTCCCAAAAATTTTATGGTAATTTCCAGTTCCTCATATCATTATTTCTTGCTATTTAGGCTTTTCTCTTTTGGATATCTAGGGCCCCTATCGAATTGAATCGAGTCGAACTTTAGAAAGCTTCGATTCGTACGAACTTTGCAAGAGTTTGATTCGATTCGTAATTGGTCGAACTTTTATCGCATAATAGAGGTAGGCTAGAATGTTGGCTGGAGTTCTCTTGCCCTGTTCTAGGCGTCCTCACCCCTCCAGCGCACTAGAAAAGACTTGAAGATATTCGTACATTGTTACACCCCTTTTGGGAGTACACAGAGTTTGTCTTACGAGAACAGCCTACACTTCAGCTTGCGGCTTGATTCTATATTCAAATTCAGGCTACATTGAACTTGATTACGCGGAAAGAGGGCAAATATTCTGCCTTTGACGATACCCTCGTTAATGCTGTCAAAGCTGGAGTCGAGACCTTCGAGAAATATAACAGCTTCATGCGAGACAATGATTTTACCTAATTGCCTCAGTTCTCGACCCCCGGATCTAGACACAATGGATCAAAGACCATATGCCTCACGCTGACGACGTGATCAAAAGAATCCGCGAGTTCCTCGAGTCTACCTACCCCTCTGAACCCTCTGAATACAGAGAACGACGAATACAAAAGCCTCGAATATCGATTCCTCGAGCCATACCAGTCATCTGTCGAAGATACACCCGAAGCCTTCGATATTGATCGATATCTTGACAGCCCATGAGTTACTTATGTTGGAATAAAGGACATTTTGAGGCATCCTTTATTTAGCAGGCTGATTCCAAAGAAGAGTATCACGGAGAGCTAATGCAGATAGATTGACTTACATTTGATCTGACTTGCACTTGATCTGACTTGCATTTGATCTGACTTGCAGTCAAGCTGACTTGCAGCTG